>JAYDZJ010000016.1:13638414-13650672 GCA_034509065.1 Eueides lybia
CCATTCAAGAACACGAAATATTTAATATTCTCAAATCAAAATATTTATTGTTTTCATTTCTTTGCTTTGTTAACAAGACAAAGAGCGGCGTTTAATTTCGGCGGAAAGTAGGAAACGGATCTAAGTCTTATTACTAGCTTCCCAGGTTCCCACTGCACACCCTGCCATATGCAAAGTATGACGTGAAGATTACAAAAACTCTAAACGTAAAAAAAATTAAGTATAAAAACACATAAGATAAGAACAATTAAAATAACTTCACTTTCTGACTTAAAAAAATCAACTAACACTTAATTATAACATTTCAATACTCACGTCACCAATTTCCTTTTGTCTCCCACTGAATTTCGGCACACATGCTAGCAATCCAGTATTACTTGTTAGACCCATCTTTGTTTACGTAAATAAATGCTAAATATCGACCAATCAATCTCTTGGTAACGTGAACTAAACGAATGTAAATTCGCAGTAAAAAATATTGATTACTTTTACTGACAGCGACGTTCTTCTTTTTCCTCATGCTATTTAATAGAAAAAGTTTTTATTTGGCTTTAGTTTCTTTTTTCTTATTTTGATTTATATTGATAGATATTCTACATCAAATCGGTACGATAGTTTGCGTGTATATTTTAAATTATCTTTGTACAAAATAGTTACAGATGTTAGTTTTTTACTAAGCAATGTTCAAAACTAGCTGAATTTATTTTTTAAAGAAATGGATACGTCATTTTATTTTTCTAGTTAAATAAAGCACGGAATTGGGCTTAACGACCGTATACTACTATAAATGGAGACCGAAGTGATTCGGCACTAGGCATAGCCAAAGAGCATTCATGAAGATAAAGATAATTAGATAAAAAATTAAAACAAAAAAAATCAAACTTAAAACAAATTATACACACATATGATATTATCTCAAAAAAGCCAAGGCATGGTATAAAAACAATAATCAGTGTAACAATAAATAATACTTCTGTACGCCAATGGATCCAACAAAAACAAAATAATGAATTTTTCACATATATTATTCAAAAAAATTTACATAAAAGCACTAAGACATCCATTTAATCTTATTGTCTAAATAAATGAAGTTTTAATCCGACACGCAATCTCTTAATTAAAAGATATAATTCTTCTCTAAAAATAATACTCATTCTCTTTATTTAATATCGAAAAGTAAACGGCATTATAAACATAACACCTACCAAGCGACATTTTGAAATTTAATTCTAGAATATTCTATAATTTTAACTTTATTTCATCACTAACAGGATCTATTTATTTATTACAAAAGGGTTTTTTTATATTATTTTACAATATAGTGCAATAAAGTATTTCAATGTGTACAGTGGGTGAAAAATTACTAAGATAAATTTACATTATCCAATCCACACTTTGCTATGTTTGCGACATTAGTGTTTTTAGTAAACAAAAGGTCCACGTGGTTCTTAACCACAAAACGTATCGTACTATAAATACCTCTTATTCTTACAGTACATAAGTAGAATATTATCCTTTTATTCGGAAACGTTACAAATAAATAAAATATATTCATTAATAAACTTTCGCCATTACGGATTCAATATACGCTATCGAATAATAAGAGTGAATGAGACCGCCAGAACAAGACCTATTCCTTGTACCTTAAAAATATTTTTGAAAAAATCAATCATCTTAATAAAATAAATAAATTACACAATTGAAATATAAATAAAACTATATATAAATTCAATTACAGTTTAGTAAAGAATCAATACAGTTAAGGGCTAGCCACTCCATTACTGGCAGTCTCATATAATATTTAATAAATTGTCATTTACTACATCCGATATAATTATAATATGTTCAGACACTGCTCAGATATTGCCAACTTTTTAAAATCACGAGTTATGAAATGCGCTAGTATATAAATACTTTGTACTTAACAATATTTAACGTCGGCAATAAATTCGCAGTAAAGCTAATATGTCGTAAACTAAACGGCTCTGTGTTATGACTGTTCACAATATTGTGCCACGGCTGTTATTGTACAACGTATTTTAAGTAGCATTCTAGTTTGTATATAACAAAAACACAATTTTAAAAACATTCTTAGAAAATGTAAATACATAAGTGTATTAAATAACTTATTATATTCTAAGAGCTTGCTTTCTAATTATTATATATTATTAAATATAATATACATTTATGCGTCCGATTCATTTAAATAACAAATGCGTTGCAATGAACGTGCGGACATTTTTTTTTTGTGAAAATTAATAATAAAATATAGCATTGACAGCATGATATAACTTGCAGTCATAACACAGTCAATTACATTAATCGAGCTCTATACGAATTAAAAAAATATATTACTATCATTAATGGTCGAATGAGCTCACGATCGCAAGGTCGATGTTAACATATTTCCAATCTATGAGACCTACAGACTGCTCTGAAATATTTGTGGCGATTTTTAGATACATCCAACTTGTTTTACACTTCAATTGATATGTGATTGTAACTAGCTTCGTGATTGCGTACTTGAAATCTGTCGGTTGAGAAACTTATAGGCGTAATCTACACTCTTATGTAAAACGCAGGTCCTCTCTATGTTCAAGTACACAAAAAGGCAAGTCGATTAGAAGGCAAGTCACAGTCCCTACTTTTGTCTTAAAATTTTTACAAGTACAACGATCAACTTATATTACATAATGAACATAAAAGCATATTTACTCCGCGCTATAGCTTCCTATCTCGCGGAGGCGAGCGGCCCATCCGTGAGAATGTAAACCAGCACCCTTAAACTGTATAATCATTAAAATATAAAACAATAATTTAGATTAACAGCACTCTACATATGTAAACCGTGTGACTCATCTCGTCATTCTCTACAAATAAAATTTTAATTATGACTAGTTATTATGAAATAAATTTGAGCATGGAAACAAGCGAACTACACGACCATGCGACTATAAAAATATTATAAAAACTTAAATACTTAATTTATAAATATAAATTACAAGTATAGTCACACGTAAAAAAAACAGTTCTGTTGCACGGGTTGGGGTCCGGGGACACTAACACACTTCACTAGGTAAGTAGGTCTGCCTCACTTCACTCGATGACGACGACGGTCGCGTCGGGCGGGAGGCGCGCGCCGCACTACGGGCGCGAGGCGCGCGCTGCCTCCTCCAGCGCCCGCACCTTCAGCTCACGCTCGCGCTGCTGCCGCAGGAAGTCCTCGTGGTGCGCGGGGTGCAGGAAGCCGCGCTCGCGCTCCAGCAGCAGCTGGCGCTGCAGTTGCTCGTGCGCCGCTGCCTGCTGCGCCAGCTGCTCTGCGTACGGCCTTCCCAGCAGGTCCGGGTGCGGCAGCGGCCGGTATGGCCCGCTCGCGCCCAGTCCTAGCCCCAGCGCGTCCTGCTGCGCTTGCGCCGCCTGCTGCCCCGGGTGTAGATGCAAGTGTGTGTGCGAGTGTGCGTGCGTGTGAGCGTGAGTGTGTGCGTGGTACTCGGGATTTATGCCCGCCATCTGTAACCTGACCATAGGGTCGGCGGCCAGTGCTAGCCTCTCGGCGGCTTCCAGCTGAGCCGCCGCTACCCCCGGGTGAGGATGATGTGGGTGATGAGGCGGGGCTCCTGAAACTGGCACTGAAGGCGGTGGACCGCCCGCCCCAGCCGGTGGAATACCAAGTCTCTCGAGTCTTTCTCTTTCCAATTGTGATAGTGCTGCGGGACCATGACCAGGAGGATACAGTCCAAATTGTACTGGTATTGCACCCTGAGGTGGTGGAGGAGGCATTCCGTAACGTCTATGCATTTCCATCCAATGTGGATCCAAAGCTCTCGGGCCGACGTTATTTTTAAGCAGTTCCTCTTTTAACCGATCATTAAGCTCTCGTTCTCGTAACTCTCTTATTTCTCTATCTCGTTTTTCTCTTTCTAAGTGTTCTAATTCAAGACGTTCTCTAGCCCCAGCAGCACCGTACATGGAACTTAATTGATACTGAAGCATCGGATCCATGCAATGTCGAGGTATGTTACCAGGGCTGAAGCCTGCATGAGGCCTAGCGTATTCGGATAACTGTCTTAAAGCTGGTGTATCGGGATAGCCAGGAGGTCGTGGAAATCTGTCATATGGTGAAGTTATAGTTTCAATAGCGCCTCTAGAAGGAGGTTTAGTTTCGGGTTTTTCAGGTGTTGCTATTTTCCTATGTGCTTGTTGAGCTATCTTTTCTCTTTCTTCCCGATCTCTTTCAGCTTGCTTCCTCAACCTCTCTTCTCTCTTTCGTGCAAGTTTAGACTCAGGAACTGGTTTAAAGATAAGATCGGTTCGAGTACAAGAATTATAATCTCCTCTGTTCCAATGCCTTAAAAATATTGCAGATTGAGATCTGTGACATTCAGTATCCTCTATTTTAGGTTCTGGGCTGGGTCCATGAGGAATATGTGCTGGGCTTGGTATTTCCTCTTCTTCGGGTTGTGATTGTGTTTCAAGTTTCAATTCAGGATTTTCATCTGGTATTGGTCGCGGAGGGCCCCGTAAGTGAGGATGACCGTGAGGCATTTGATGAGGAGAGCCGGATCTTCCATGTGACGCTTGCAATCCAGCCGCAGCTTGTGCATGTAGTCGTAAACTTTCTATAGAGCTAGGCCCAGGGCCGGGTGGCAAGCCCAGACTCAAACCTGGGTGACCCATAGAAGGTGGTTGTATCATAAGGTGATTTGAATTTCCAGGTAACATCTTTGGATGATGACGAAGAAGCATAGAATCCGCTGGAGACAATCGTTCTGGATGATGTGCCAGATGATGCGAATGGTGATGAGTATGATTGTTTACGTTAACGCTTGATGATGTACTTGTTGTTTGAGATACACTGGCAGATAAATGAAGTGGGGAACTAGAATGTGAACTGGTCTTTTGTTGTGTATTAATCTTATGTTGAATAGATTGTGATGAACTACTGGATGTAGAATGGGATATTGAAAGCGTGTGATTAGTACCCCCACCGACGTGGCTGGGTTGCTTTTCTGTACTTGTATGTACAGCACTATGATGACTCGTTGAGTGATGATGAGTCATTGTTGTTTCATGTAATTGATGTCGTTCAGTTGTCGAATTTGGATTTCTTGGGTCATCTGAGCTTTCTGAAATTTCTCTCAAGGACCGCGTTGTTACTGAAGAACTGGTACTATGATGAGCGCTAAGCATTGTCGTTGATTCTATGGTCGAAGGTTTCACTGGGTCATGTCGTCCTGGCGTACTAGATGCAGGATGCATTGGTGGTATGGGATGATGTTGAGGCAGAGGCCCATAAGGATATGGGTATGGCATTGAATACCCTGGATGAGGATGAGGATAATACGGATGCATAGCATGAGCTGCAGCGGCGGCCGAAAGTTGGAATATAGAAGATGGGTGAAGAAGCGGATGATGAGGATGATGAAGTGGAGAAGCGAATGGATGTGGAGGATGTCCAGGTTGTTGACCAGAATGGATCATTGGACCAGCCATTGTTGCTGGAATTGTAAGAGGTGTTGGGTTCATTAAGTTAAGAGCTGAATGGGACACTGGTGTATTAGGCTGCACAGGCGATGCCGAAATTTGTCTTGGTTGAGATGGGCTGGTCAAATGTCTCGAAAACGGTGAAGTTGTAGATGAAGAGTGTGGATGACCAGGGGTTCCATTATGACTCGGCTGACTTTTGATAGGAGTAGGAGTATGAGGACTTTTAACTGGCGGGGCAGTACTTGCTGAATCTGATCCACTTCCTTGACTTGTTGATACTGGTGTTATGTGTGGTTGATGAAGGAAATCTGGTTCTTTCTTTATACTTTCTATTCTTGGGCCAAGGAAAGCACTTGGCATATTTGAACTTTCATTTTGTGGTTGACTAGGAGGTCTACTACTGTTTTCTACACTTGATATTGACTCTCTGTCTCTTTCTGAACTTAAATGTTGTGCTATAGCACTTCCAATTGGATAGCCAGGAACTTTGACTTCTTTTAGTGACTGTAAAGGATCAGCAACATTTTGAGTGGATAAATTAGCTGGCATATTATCTGGAACTTCTTGTTTAATTTTAAGATCCTGTGGCATTGATGAATCATTTTGATTAGATTGTTGGGAAATAAGATTTGATGCAGAATGACTATGTGAAGAAGCTACCTGTTGCATCAATGGAGGTAAAGATCCAGGTTTTTCTAAGCCTGGATGAGGTGGATGACCATATAACGAAGCCGGCATAAAGCCATATGGTCCAACATTAGATCCACTACCAACTGATATCAAAGGACCTGGAGGTAAAAGGCCAGTCATAGGAGGTTGGCTCAGTGATGGTGGAGGCATATTTTGTACAGACACTGGTGGATTATTTTGAGCTTCAGTTGACCTAACACCAAGATTTTCCGGTCGCACAGGTGGTTGAAATATTGGAGGTCTTAAGTTTGGAGTATCCAATTTGGGTATTGGCTGCGTTTTTAAGTCAGTTGGCTGTTTGTCTTCCATTTCAGATTCCTGTGACTTTAATTCTTGTACATTTGCAGGTGAAATAGGTTCTGTATTAGTAGCAGCTGGATGCTCCATATGGGGAGGTGAAGATGCTCTTGTATTTGTTGGTGAAGGGCTAATTCTTTGCATATTATCAAGGCGAGGCGCACTAGGGGAGTCTACTTTGCTAGCTGTTGATATTGTTGCTGTAAATATCTCTGGAGTATTCTGATTTTTCATTTCAGATGTGTCATCTCTAGGCTCTAGCTTGATAACCGTTTTTAAAGGATTAATAAGAGCATTATGTTTATTTAGGTCATTTGCAAAATTAATATTAGGTGGATACGGGTATGGTTGCATGCCAGTTGCAAAATCTTTAGTATTTCTTATAATTGAATTATCTTTTGTCATATTAGCCGGGTTAAATATATTACTAGGCATTCCTTCAATTTTAATACCATGGTTAAGTTTAGGATTAAACATATTATGATTATCCTTAACAAAATAATTTGTATTTTCCAAATTCAAAGGTTTACTTGATTGACTTAATGCATGTCCTGAGAAGTTATGAGCCAGTGGATCTTTTTGGAATTCCTCTTTTTGCAAATTAAGACTTTGCTCTTCAGTATCTATTTCTTCCTTTATTTTAATTTTTTCCATTACATCAGTAGACATTGGAGTCACTTTAGGTATAATTAGTTCAGTCTTTGGAAATAGGGGCAGAGGTCTAGATTCCAAATTCTCTGGATTTTTCATTGTACTTAAGTCAGTTTTCAAATCTAATACAGCTCTATCGTCTTTATCTGGAACAACTTTAAAGATAGGAGGCATAGCATCTTTTTCTGTTTTTATCGTAGGTTCACAATTTTCGGTTTTTATTTGGCCTTCTACTGGCTTTTGTGGTTGTTCAGGTTCAGGTTCTTTATTTTGGTCTGTATTTTCTTTGTCAGTTTTACTAAAACTAAAATCACATGCTTCTGGTTCTGGTTCAACACTTTCTGTGTCATCCATGGCTGGAAAGCTATCATTTGTCAAACTCTCAGATGGACTCTCAGGGGCATCTGCAGCTTTCTTTTTCTTCATTTGTACATCACCATCCATTATACCCTCAGGTTTGGTATCATCCGGGAGACGTTTTTTCACTTTAGACGCATCTACTTTACCATTGGTCACTTTCTTTTTATTATCCTTGCTAACTGGTGAGGATAAAACCTTCTCTTGTATATTATTATTTGTACTTTGTGTATTTGGTTTGTTGGGCTTTTTAGATTTAGAGTCATTATCACTTTCATCTTGACCTTTTTTACCATTTGGAGTAGTTTGTTCTTTAGACTTATTTCTAGTTCTCATCCTGCTTGGTGAATCATCGGGGTTTTCCACTCTTCCATTATCAACTTTTGTTGCAAGATCAGCAGCATCTCTAGAATCACTATCATCTTCAGAATTTTCATCTTCTGTGACAGAACTCATTTCACCTGCCTCTTTAGGGTTTGGTGAAGGCCTAGAACCATTAGTATCAGGAACTGAAGGTGTTATTTCAGGAGTTTGCTCCTTAGGTGTTCCCGCTCGAGAATTTCTAGTATTGCGAACACGCCTCAAAGATGCCTGACGACGACGTCTATGAGGCCTGTTACTACTAGCACCTGGGGTCTTTTTCCACAAATAATAAAATTCAACTAGTTCTGCTGTATCTTTGTGAGGTAATAAGTCCTTTTTTATCTTAAAGAAATTTTTACCAAACTGTCGAATACCTTTGACAAATCGTTTAGATTCCTCTTCTGACCACTTCTTTTCAATTCCCTTTGGGACGGGACACTTAACCAGTGCTTGTAATGCTCTACCAGGATCATAGCCAGAGTCATGTAAAACATCTAGAGCATTGATAGTAGTATCGTCACGACTAGCTGCAACACAGCCATCATCGGGTGATCCACCGTCACACATACCTGCAAATGCTGCCATTGAGCGAGCAGCTCTCAAGTACATAACCAAATCTCTGTCGGTAGCCTGGGCGGGTAACCATCGCAGTTCCTCACCACCGGGACACGCTTCGTCGGGACCAAGTGGACCGTTTGTTCGTATATCGGGAAGGCAAGCGTAAATATCCTTATCTTTTACAGGCTGGGTCGGTGTCACTTGAACCTCTCCTTGGTTCTGGGCCATCGTAATATTTAATTACTATTTACACTGTGTTTTAATCTTTCACTCACATAATATAAATACTCACAAGTTTACATAGTGGTCGTAATATAATTTATATAAACATTCACTGCAGTTCTGTTTTAGATGTATCATTGATAGTCCGTAAGACAGTAAGTATGCCAATATACATAATTATTACTCCTAATGGCCACCATTACACGATGCATTGTGCTTCTATTTAATAACTAATACGACACAAATTTATGAAAAACAATGAACTTTGTTAACCATATCGATTAAATACTTTAAAAGTTTGTGTTTTTTATTTAATTTCACTAATAATTTAGCAAATGCTATCTACATGCTACCCTTTTGTTTAGCTTCACCTTTCTTTGGCTCATGCCATAGACAATTTCATATCTATAAAATGGCTGCCACGATAGGACTTTTTAAAAAATTACTCCATTATACATAACAAATTTTGTAAAAGTGGATAAGTACAAATAAAATAATTCTTAAATATTAGGCGTTGCGTAGAAATTTAAGCGATTTAGTATATATAAAATCCTAATTGAACATGATTACCATTTTTTTATTATTATTTTAATCTTCCGCCTGTTAAGTTCAAGTTTTGACTTATATGTGCGTGAAATGAAATTTTGCATTAACAGACTATTATATTTTTGTCTATAGTTACTATATATTTTATAACTATTTCTTGGAATAATTAAGATAAACATTTTCTTTATGTTAGAGTAATAAATTCTTTCTTTAATTAAAGATAAATATTATTAAATAACATTGAAAAATAAATAAAAAATATTGATTTAACTTTATTAATATTTACCAAACTTTTGTCAATATTTGTTGACAGCACAGCGTTTTTTAGTCTACAATTTTTTAGCTGGTTCATAAAATTGTGATTTGAGCGTTCTTTTTATCTTTACCGTATAGTAAAACGTTTGCGATTTTAATTGTTTTGGAAAGTGCGTTTTCTCATCGTTAATACTTCAATTGGAAAGCAAATCATACAAATATTAATTTTTAAGAAGTTGTACTAGTTTTGTATCTAGATCAATAGTAAGAAATGGTATCCGACGAGTCAGATGATGAACCTCTATCTAATTTGGCGGCCAAGAAAAAGACCGGAGATTATGATTATGAGCCGCCAAGTAGTAGCGACGAAGAACCTAAAAAGAAGAAGAAGAAAAAGGAACCACCGGCAAAAAAACTAGGAGTGACAATAAAATTAAATCGAAAATTAAACTCCCTAATCGGTCCTGCTGTAATAGAGAGACCGACCGATGTTTGGCTTTATTTAAAAGATCTGAATCCGACTGGGCCTTATAGCTGCTTACTATGTACAGATTGGTTTATAAATAGATCTAAAATGATTTTACATTATGCATTAAATCATAAGAAAGATTTTTGTGGTATTTGCAGGTATGTATCTAAATAAATAAAATATGAAAACTGTTTTGACAAAAGTAGCTTATACTAATATGTAATATTTTGACTTTTAATCCAGAGCTACCATTGTCACCTGAATTTCAGAAATCACTTTAAAAGTTCTCTTCTACATTCCTTGAGCAATAATCCAATGTAATAAATTTTAGTTACAATATTTTCATGAATACACACTACTAACTGCAACTAAACTGACTGTACTTTTTATAAAGATTAAGGTTTTAATTAATAAATAAAATAGTAAAAGATATACACACTTATTAATTTTAACAAATTTTGTTTAGTACTGTGAGCTACTAAGGGCCTGCAAATCAATTGCAAGTATAAGTGCCCCTTTAAAATGTACACAAGTATATTTATTATCTTTTAAATAAAATAACAAATGCTTAGTGTTTGCTTCCACTGTCCAACCTCTTTTCAATAATATATTATACATAATTGAGACAATCCTCAGACTGTTACCCAGCTTAGAAATAAATTGATTGAATCTTAAACTAAAACTATATACTCATATTTGTGAATGTTTACATTAGCAAGAGTGTGATGATATTTATAACATACACCTCTATAGAAGAAACAAGCAAAATTTTGCATAAAAGTATGATTACATTGTTATGTTGAGATAATCATTAAAAACAGTGATGTTGTAGATTTTATATTTTTAAATCTTATTAATAAAGGTTTTATATTTTTATATCAAATATTTTGTAAATACAGAATTTGGATGAAAGTTATTCCTATTTACTTCTTGACATTAACATTTTGCAGATATTTTGTGCCAGACAGAAGTGCATGGTTTGAACACGAGAAGTTCCACTCACCGTGGCCCTGTTCACAATGTGTGGAAACTTTTCCTACTGATGTCCAGTTACGTTTTCATCTCAGCTCTATTCATAACTTAGTGCACTGCCGCCTTTGCCACTTTAGGGTGGCTGCTGACGACGATTACAGTTCTCATTTATTCCAAAAACACAATGTTACCAATGCTTCATGCCAAAATGATGAACAGTTCTGGCAAATAGATTATGACGGAGATGATAAATTTATGTGTTCATTATGTTCAAAGCCAGATTTACTGTCGTCAACTTTTTTTGCACATTATATGGGCTTCCATCATTTTACCTTAAAATGTTTGACGCACCTTATAGCTGGAAAGAATACACCATTCTTAGTGGAAGGTGCTGACGTTACTGACCGCTTTGTCAATGAACAGCTAAAAGGTCATGTAAGGCTTGGGTATGTAGACTTGACACCAAAGAATGCTGATGTATCAAATGTTCTGAAAGAAAATGTTTTACCCATCGAAATTGTTTTGCCTGAAGTTAAACAAGAAATTGTAAGTGACCATGAGGAGCAAAATAAACTACCACCATTGACACCTGCACCTCCAATTGTGCTTCCACCTGCTCCAACACTTCCGCCCACACCTGTACCTATTGTCATGCCAACTGAAGAAAACGTACCAAAAGATGAAAATATCCCCAAAGACGAAAACATAGCGAAAGATGAGAACAGCCAAAGCAGTGATACAGTATTAAATTACAAAGGAAGTGAAGACTACGATGTGACTGTCACAGAAATGATTGTTATAGAAAGATCGTACTTTGACTATGTGAGCCAGTTGCTAGCTAGTGTAGGCGAGGATGTGGTACCGATGCTCTCTCATATAGAGTATGATAAACTTAAATCAGATATGTTAAACAATGTGATCTGTCCCTTATGTTCAACTAAATTGGAAACGGTACAATCATTTTCAACGCATATGAATAAAGTGCATAGTGTCAAAACAGTGCCGCTATATTCTTGTAGAGTTTGTATGACATTTTTTGATACATACAACGAACTGGCAAATCATACAGCGTGTGAATTCGCTGATTTTGACGACCTATGGATATGTCAATTTTGTGATAAAGAATTTGATAATCGTGAAGCAACAAGAGAGCATTTAACAGAACATTGGACTTATTTAGACTATGAGAACTGTTTTAGTCCTCATATTGGGTTCAAATGCAAATATTGTTCTACATTGTTCTGGAATGAGCAAGATAGGGAAACACATCAGTTGAGGGTCCACTTTCATAAATATAAGGAGCATTTTTATAAGTGTGACACTTGTGCTAAAACTTTTGGTGATAAGGTTAGTAAATTAGTTGATTACTATTGCCTAAAATACACATCAGT
>JAYDZJ010000016.1:14797656-14813634 GCA_034509065.1 Eueides lybia
ACGTTACGTATAATATTTATTTAGTTTTCTTATCATCGTATCCCATATTTAAAATCCACCGATGTCTGCCCATTTAAGACGTATATGTTATGTGGCGGAACTAAACGCTGCGTATTATCACATATCGTAATAAGGGCAAAAAGAAAATATTGAATATCTCAAGCATAAACGCCACATGTTGTGGATAAGATCGCCACTCAAGCAAATAAAATTTTAATATTTTCTATTTAAATGTCAATATTGCTTCGCTCTGGTATTAAGCAAAGCGCGGCGTTGAGTACCACCACTTAACACACAATACTTCAACAGAGTAAATCGGAGTGTCGTAACACTAGGATCCCAAGTTCCGTCCGCCTCTCATGTCATGTGCGGGATACAGCGTGAAGCTAAGTCAGCGTTAGCTCGATCGAAGCCACATGTAGAAGCTAGTAATATTATATAATGTAATAGAATATCGCTAAACAAGAACAACAGTTAACTTAAAGTTTAGTTATAAGTAATTATCATTTATCTGTCACACAGAGCCGCTGAGCCTCCAGATATCGTATGATAAAAGAACCTCCGTTATTACAAAGTTAAATTGGCATCCTAACTTCTATAGTTGGTACTTGGCTTGTTTTAATTCAAATCAGCGTCGAGTTTATTAACGTCTAAACTTATATATTTTGTACTTTTCTAAGATTTATGTAAGAATTGTGTTTTATAGGTTATTTTATATTATTTTAGAATGTTTGCATTTAGGTTATTTTATATTATTTGAGAATGTTTGCTATATGAATTAGAAGATTTTATAGACGGTTGTGAATACGATTTGCGCTGGGGGAAATGTTTTTTTTTACGTTTTCATGTACCAAGTGCAGTGTAGAGTACCAACCCGATTAACATGCAATGTCTTGAAAATTGTGAAAAGCGGAAGCGGTAAATAGTGAAACTAGACAGTTCTCTGCTTTACAATGTTTTCCAACACTGCGTTAAATATATCCAATTTGGTTAAAAAATAATGTTTTAAATATATTAATATATTTTATTATTTATTCTTAATTTCTTCCATCACCAATTTCATACAAAATCCTGTAACAAATAAAAATCTCACATTTCCATTGATCAAAGAGCACGTGTAACATTAGTAACGTTCAGGCCTTTTTTCATCTGTCTCAGGGAGGTCCACCATCACGCGCGAGCTCAGCCGAAGCAGACGACCGCACACCACCACCACAGCTGCCGACGTCTCCGTTCATAACACCCGCCGACACCAAGCTCTTCGCATCTCAACACAATTACAACTACGGCATGACGGCGCTGAACGATCCATCTGCTTTGGCTGGTACGATTTTTTGTCAACATTCTTATAGTCTTGTGTGCTATGCTAATATTATATTGATATACGAAATCCTAACATAGAATAAGACTTTATATAACAATAACAATTAATTAAATGAATGAGGAATCAAATTAAAGGAAATTCAATAGCTTCTCATGGTGGTGGTCAATAAAATGGTTTTAAATGTACAAAAATAGCTTGGTTCTATCGTGAATAAGAGCCGTGGTACTTGCAGGTCTGTCGAGCCCGCTGGCGCCTGACGGAATGGCGAGCACATCTCAAGGTGAGTGGCGGCTTGTCTAGCAACAAGTTTATTTTATGCATACATATATTGAACAAACGATATTTTTAATGCACTGTCTGTCGTATGCCACCATCACCGCTTCCTCTCTGCTCTGTCATTATTAGGTTTATATATCATATTAGGTTGTATATTAAAAAAAATGTATGAGGCAATTATCACGTGACATATTTATAATATATGTATTATACTTATATCTACTCCTAACCTGTATATGTCTTCATTATGCTCTGTGTTTTGTATTCAATATTAATGTTAGCTTTTTGTGTTATGGTTCGATGGACTTTCGTGTGTATCTTTTTTCATTTGTCAGATATGACCGCTCTGTGGAAATGAGAATTGATCATTGAACCAAAACGCAACGTGGCGTGCATGTTACTGTATTGTTACTATATATAGTTTAATGTTTACTATACAATGAAGATTGCTAGCTTGTTTTCTAGATGTGTCTTGATATATTGAAGTAACGGTAGGACAAAATTCCTCGTCCCCTTTTTCCTAATTTAATTTCTTTTTATTTCTCGTCTCTATAAACTTAAAATGTTTGAGTTATTCAATGTTTTTTTTTTTATTTTTGATTATTTCATTCGGTTACCCCCAATCGTTAATCATCGAAACGCGCTTAATATATTCAATTGGCTTTAAATAATAATAATAAACAGAAAAAAAATTGTGTCGGTAAAACGGAGAGGTAACGAAGATCATTATTAGCTTCCAAAATTTCAAGACTATGTTAATGTGGATCAAATCTTACCGAGTCTCAATTTAACCAAATAAGCGATCCCATGAATCATTCATGTTTCTAAAAACAATCTCGCATTACTTAATTATTCATTATTGTCTTGGGAAATATATCGGTGGGGACGCGCAAGATTGGACAATGGAATTTTAGTTGCGATTAAGTGGTGTCAGTTTATTTAAAAGATAAATATTTCATTGAAGACTACTAATGCTTTCGAGAAATTTGAAACTGCATCCGCCGATCGCGTCCCACAAAACCGAAATCAACAGATTTACACAATCATCAAGCTTAACTAAGTAGGTCGAGTTAGGAAAAAAAATTACTAATACCGCTTGGCATAATCGACGCGTCGGATGGCTATCATCAATAAAGGGGGGTGGCGGTGCTTGAGTAAAGAGGCTACGATAGTGAGTGCATTAAAAGTGCGTTCGGAAGCTTCGATGGGGCTAAATGCTTGTGTTGTGACCAGGTGGCGCCCGCACCCCCCAGGAAGAGTACCGATGCGAGCCCTGTAACAAGAGTTTGTCTTCCCTGACCCGGCTCAAACGGCATATCCAAAACGTTCACATGCGACCCTCCAGGGAGCCCGTTTGTAACATTTGCCGGCGGGTTTACTCCAGCCTGAATAGTCTCAGAAACCACAAGTCGATCTACCACCGCAAGCAGCAGCCGCCCTCCGGCCAGGGCCCCTTCTACCCTGTCAATTGACGCCCCCGCGATTTGCCATACACGTTGCCATTCGAGGAAACCGAGCTGCCATCCCGACCACCTACATAGCCATAGTCTTGCCCCTAGACTTTTGTTAAGTTTAATAAAAAAATGTAACGCGATATGTTCCTAACATTTGTACATAGCATAGTTTTACGTGTACTTTGCATGCGCATCGCCAGATTATATTATGTATCTATTGTAACTAAAACGCTTTCGTGTAAGCGTCCGCCGTCGTGCGACGGTACGTTTACACATGGAACCAATTGGAACATCTGATCGGTACACATAACAACCAACTTTAAAGCGCATTAGTCGATTACGTGTTGAATTGCCTCTACACAGGTTCGAAATTTGCCACAAGTGGCACACTGTGCCAATTGGTTCCAAACTTGGGACCCGTCGAGACGGTCGCTGTGGTGTTGGTATGTAGGGTTGTTTAGACCCGAGACTAATGCGCTAATGTTGGTCGTTATGTGTGGCGCAGTGGGGCCGCTGGGGACGGGTCACCGTTGCGAGGTGTGCGGCAAGCTGCTGTCGACGAGGCTCACGCTCAAGCGTCACACTGAGCAGCAGCACCTGCAGCCGCTCCATTCCGCCCGGTGCACCCTCTGCCACAAGGTGTTCCGCACCCTGAACTCCCTCAACAACCACAAGAGCATCTACCACCGCCGCCAGCGCGCGACCCAGCAGCAGCCGCAGAACCTCTCTGCGGAGGCGAAACTGCCGCCCGCCCAACCTAACATCGACTTCTACAAGTTCAAAGATCAGTTTAACGTCTAAATTAATTATTTTTTTATATTTCAGAAACTCAGTACCGCCTTTGGTTCTTCCTTTGACAATTATCCAGGGATTTCTTAATTTTTTTAACTTAAACATTTCTCTTATTTACTTAGAATATTAATTGTCGTTTTTCAGCCCTTCAACCTAAAGCCGGTACTGGGTATTTAATTTTTTCTATATAGTAGATGATTTATATTTTTTATCCCGCGTGGAGATTATTAACGTATTAACGTCAAATTATTTTATTTACATTACACTTTTAAATGTTTATCTCGGGACTTGTAGACGCGATCCGCGACCCGGTCGTCCGGCACTGACACATTTTAATCAATTTTATGGAAATCAACATTCCAAACTAAACAAGGGAGGGCGATATTTGGTCGAAGTTAATGTTTTAATAAATGCCCGCTAAGTGCAATACTGCGGTAAGAGGATTCCTGAATTTTACACTATGTTAAATGTGTGACAATAAGGCGAAAGAGTAAATTTTAATATTTTGAGAAAAGAGAAAAATCTTGGTGCTGTAAATTTATATATTAGGCTTAAATTTATAAAAAAGGAACAGTGTTCGTTGTAAGTAACAAAAGAGGCATATTGTTTTCAACGTTGTGTTCATTTTTCGGCGTTTTGCAATTATTCGTTTTTTTTTATAATTTATTCTGTACTTTTTACCTTCATGATCTCACACTTAGATATTTATACGAGATTACTAAAAAAAACTATTTTAAAAATAAATAAAATTATATACACAAATATATAATTGGCTAATGAGGCTTTTTTTTCAAATTTATTATTTTATTTAGGTGTTTTAGTTCATTGACTGTAAGACTGAAACAGAACACATAGCACCATAGAACCGAGAACTTACTTTAAACAGCCATGCAGCACTGTCACTACATAAAGTAGAAAATGTAATACCAAACATGTAATAGACAAAATCGCTGGGGTAGCTAGGCTAGGAGAACTGATGTAGATCTTAATCTCTTTTAATTTTAACAGCAACAGCAAAGAAAAGGTGAGTCCATTTAAAATATATTTCAACACTAATCATTGATACTGAAAGTAAATCATTTTTTAAAACGGTCCTCACAAAGAACGTCAGTCACTCCTTCCTAGCCGTCCCGGTGACACCAGGATTAATTCTAACATATAAACAAAACCAGGATATTGAAATAGTAAATGACATCACAACCAACTTCACATCACTATTAAGGTCGACTATTTTTACTTTATTTTACTGTTATTCTATCTTATCTAGTCGACAATTTTTTCGTTTGTCCTTTTATTTTTTTTCTTTTCTGAGTTGTTTCCAAGTAATGCTTTGTAAATGCGTTAGCATTTTAAGCAAGTGAATCGCAAGGTGCCATTTAAGCGAATCATTATGGCTATAATATATATTTTTAGTTAAGTCAGATTTTAAGTTACTTTTTTTCCAACTTAAGTTTATCACTAACTTGTGTTCGTTATTTGTTATCATCGAATTATTCGTTTACGTTTTCGAAATATTGTAAACATTTCTAAACTTATTATTATTATACGATTTAGCTATTCCTTTTTTGGTGTAAAATAAGCAACACATTTATTAATTATAAAAAAATTAAAATACTTAATAGGTAATAACTAAATCTTAATAATTCTCAGTGTTAAATGTTCCTAAATTTGAACAGTGTGAATTTTTTAAATAATACAATTTTCTGCTTGCCATACATACCTACATACATAGATGTAAACGAATATTTTTGTTTAGGCCAAAATTTTAGACGTTTATTATTGCTGTCTAGATTCAGAATAGCTTACTTTGGGTCTTGTAATTCCTAACTTATCATATCAATGTATGTTATTCAATCGTATACGTAGATCCGTTAAGAAGGCTCCTGATTTAAATAGTTCATAGTGCTGGCTTATTTAAACATATTGTAGAGAATAAATGTACTAGATTTTTAATACCCAAATTATCTGAATCTAGACTTCCAGGCTATTTTTCTTTTTAATATAATTAATTATCTATCTAGTTAAATAAACATCACTATTTTTGGGCGAGTCGCATCGCCAAATCAATGTTATATTTCTTTTTTTAATAGCAATAAGAGATCTTATCTAAGTGTAAATGTAAACACATAATTTATTGTAACAATATACACATTAAGTAATATTATTAGTGCCTGCTTTACATTTCTTTGGACAAAAGACATATTTTGAGTAAAACTTCTTAAAAATATTAGGAGTAGTGTTCGGAACACTCGTTGCCTATGAGGTATCGCTACTTTAACGTATGAGGCTTCCTAAAGTAAATTTTAATACTATACGTTAAGATTATGTTGTTATTATTAAATGCATAAACGCTTAGCCATTAAATTTGTTTAGTTATTTGATAAGCTTTATTACGATACTTTTAAACAATTGGAAGACTAGTGATTTGGTGCTAAATTGGAACGATGTTCGTTAGTGAAATTAGGAAAAATGGGATATCCAAAATGGGAATCTAAATTGTTTTTAGAAAGAAAGAAAAAAAAAGAGAAAAAATTCGCAACATTCCGTGCACAATGAGAGGGAAAAAAATGTTAAGTTTTATTTGCAAAACAAACTATTGCAAGATTTTTGAACGTAAGACATAGATTTGTTGTTTTTTGTGTAGTAATTTAGTGATAGTTTTATTGTTAATTTGGGTTTGGGAACTAAGTTAGTTGACTATTTAGATATTAAGGTTTATCTGAATTCGTAGCGGTAATAGCATCTACATGTTTAATTTACGATTACAGGGATGTGCTGCTGAGTGTGGCAGTCAGTAATAATTTGGCTATCGATGTAACAATCGGAAGATCTTGTGAATTTTATTTAGAAAGAAAGAAATTATTCAAAAAAATGTTATGCCAAAATTAATAAGCGCTATAGACTGATTAGACTAAGTACGCATTTTAATTGTACACTATTAGGCGTATTTTCTAGAATAAAATGTACAATTATTTACTAAATTGATAATTTTATAGAGAAAAAAACAAACATTTAAGTCAGAAGCGTGATTGTTTCAGTTCGGTATTATTCAAAATTTAGTTTTGGTGATTCGAGGATCTTTTTATTTATAATTTAATCGTAGCGGCTAAGTTTTCATTTTGGGGATCTCAGAAGATCTTTGGTTAGGTTTTGGGGGCGATACTACACCGTGTTCTAGGGGGCAGAACACATCCCTGTCGAAACTACATTAGTTAGGATCTTAGCAAGTTTAAGACTGTTTCTGTGACCTGTTTATGTTTTTTATCTTTCTACGTATACTACGCACGTGCAGGCGTGATCACCTTATACGATGTGTTCTTATACTTCTTGTTGGCGTTTTTTACTTATTTTATAAGGAAACAAAATTAATTTATTGGTTGTTGTATTGAAAATTTTATTATTATTTTTTTTCTTCTTAAATTATTATACTGTCCTTGGATCTTAGTATTTTGTTGATAATTGGCATCTGTGTATGTAATGCAGCCCATTTTATTGTGGGGTTGATGGTGCCAAAAAATTGTTAATTTAAGTTTGTCTTCCATTTAAACGCTATTATTTAGAAGGAGATTTGGCGAACGCATTGGAACATTTCAAAACATCTATTTAATGGGCTGCACCAATCTATAGTTATATTCTTAATTAAATATTCAATTAATTTTACATCACTTATAATATTTACAAATAGTTCTTTTCTTACTTTTAAACCTTGACGTAAACTACTCATAAAATGTAATTGTAATCGTTAAACCGAACTTCATAAATCCTAATATTGATGATAATGGCGTTTTTAATAAAAACAAATATACAAAAAAAAACAGATGTTAGTTTTATTGAATACCTCACTTAGATAAATGCTTTAATGTAGTATAAAGCTGTAGTGCACTTGTTTTTTGTTGAGCGCTTTTCATACCCCGTTTTGCAAAGAAATATATTTTTCTGCCATCTGCATGTGTTTGTTCTAACACTTCATTGGCCACTGTAGCTTCGCAATCATTTATATTTATTTCTTTTTTTTTGTTTATTTTTATTTTATTTTTATTTTAATAATGTTTTCAATCACTTTTTCACTCCTTGTTTTTCCAATGTTTTATTTAGTTCACAAAACGAAACTATGATTATTTAGAAAAGAATAACAGCTAGGTTATAAAGGTGTTATTTTATTTTATCGGGTCCGGGGACCAACCCCATATTTGTTTTGTTTTTTCGATTTGTTTTCAGGTAAAAAATTATTCACCTGCATGCAATGCACGAAAGTATTGTGCTCAAAGGCGTCTTTGAAGCGACATATCGCAGACAAACACGCAGAGAGACAAGAAGAGTACAGATGCACTATTTGTGAAAGGGTTTACTGCTCGAGGAATTCTCTAATGACCCACATATACACCTACCACAAATCGAGGCCGGGGGAAACGGATCAAATCCGGTTTTTTTAGTGACTACTTGGACGGAGTTGGCGCGGCGTGCGGCAGAATTCATCTAGCAAAGAGAATCACCACGAGGCCAACCCCACAGCCGTACTTAACACCACTCATAAAGGTTAGAATCTGTTTATAGACAGCCACCTAGGGTTACTACTGACCGCTGATCCATTAACAGCATTCTCGATAGACGATCTAGGTTTAAGGGTCCCTTTTCTATTTAAGTTTTGTTAATTTATTTTACTTTCTTTTAAGTTTATTATTTTCCAATTTAAACCCCGAAAGGCCCCATCCCAACGGGTTACGCAGTTTTGACGTTGTTGTGTTGCTTGGAGCATGCTTCTATCATTTTTGTTATCACGTGTTTCTGTGTCATTGTGGTTGAAAGAATTTCCTTAAATTTTAAATAAACTCGTGATTATTGTGTAGTTAGTCAATGTGTACAGTGCATATTATTAGTATTATTATAAAACCTCATACATGTAAACATACATATATAAACGCTATTAAACCTATAGAAAGCAAGATTGCCAACTAACACGAGGAGAAATCCCAATAGTAACGAGAGTATAGTAATTGTTTTACATTACAGCTGTTCCGCCCCTCCGTATGCCCCCGCCGACAGCTGGCGGTATCAACGAGCCACAAGAGTGTCCCTACTGCCGCAGGACATTTTCTTGTTACTACTCCCTGAAACGACATTTCCAAGATAAGCACGAGCAATCTGACACGTTGTACGTGTGCGAGTTCTGCCACCGGAGGTACAGAACGAAGAACTCGTTGACAACCCACAAGAGTCTTCAGCATCGAGGATCGAGTGGAATGCTCAAGCGGCTGCTCAAGACGTCGGCACTGCACAGTGCCTTAGCGCCGTCACCGCATCATCTCTTTGATCTGGGAGCTGATCACACGCCGCAACTTCCACCCGGCCTTCAATGACCTCAAACCATGGCTTGAACCAGGGTTGGCGTACCGCGCGTGCCCTAAATTCCAGGGTTGGTTTTTAAAAGTCCTCGAAAACAAGCACTTGGAATATTTTTTTTTACATATATATAAGGCACGCATGGTTCACCACCCCCGGCTGGACTCGAAATGTTTGTTTGGATTTTGAGAAACGGAACTCGAACACGATAGTGATAACGTACGTGTGCAATATACGGACTATGCCAAAATTGCAGGACTCTGCCGCATTTTTTAATGGTTAATTGTATTATAATGGTAGTAAAATATTGACGTTAGTTTTAAAAATGAACAGTATTGTCGTAGGAGTCATCTAGTGTTACGCTTCGGTCGGACTCCGCTTTGTGACAGACGCGAAGGCGAGATTTAGTAAATGGTCAATCGGTGTTCAAAATGACAATGTAATTCAGAGCAATACTAAAGTATTAATATATCTAGTACTGCCAAAATTATGCCAACTGTATTCTAAAGAGGATATTACATTTTTTAAAATCACTTTTCGATAAATGTCTAGTGTCAAATTAGAATCGGTAACTGTACAAACGGAATCGTACAAATTTTAAACAGTAAATATTAAAATATTGAAAGAAAATATTTTTTAAAGAAACTTTTTTCGGATCGCCAAATCTAAATTTAAATACAGATTATTTAGGAGTTAATTACCAAAATTTTTAGATAAAAAAATAAAGAAAAAAAAATGTTGATGTTTTAAAAAAAATAAAAGACTACTTAGAATCTGATTTTAAAAGTACAAAGTGTTACGTCTACGAACAATATGTGTATTCTATGTGCGTTTTGGCTTCAATAAAGACGTTTTGATCAATGTATAAGTAGCCGTGCCTTCGTTCGTCTTGCGATTATTAAATGGTTTGAGATTTCCGAACAGACAAAGAATGAGTAAAAGTTGGCGAACGAAAAGTGATACTAGGAGAAGATGAGAAGTAAATGCTCGGGAGTTGCCAGTTGGCAAATCCTTGTTTACAGGGTTATATGACAAAAATAAGCGACGAAAGCTAGCGAGCCAACTGTGTGGGTCTTCGAAAAGCTGTAGAATTGACGATCGTATACGTTCGTGGTTTCAAATCGCGAAACTGAAATAATATCGTTTTGTCTGTATAAATCACGTAGATATTAAGTATTCATTAACATAATTATATTTAATCTGTATCCATTTTCGGATTTCTCTCTATGAGTGTATAGTGGTTTCTTATTTAAATGTCGACCAACGTAGCGGACGTCTCGTTATTGAAAATTTATTAGATTATTATTATATTCTCAAAATTCTTTAAGTCTTAGGATTGACCATAAGATGGCTGCAGATGTAAAAATATATTATTATTTACTTGTATCGTAGGTAATCGCTTGGGTACCGCATTTGGCTAAATACATATCTTCTCAGGGTGTTATCGAATTCGTTTCGATAAATAAATCTGCATTTAAGAAACCCAACATATCACACAAATATCTATAAATATGCAGGAATTAATTATTTCTACGCCGTGATATTTCACAAGCCAAAGAAAGTAAATAACATGGGGATGTTTGCCAATACGCATTTATTTTTGGGTAAAAATGGAATAAAAACATTCTGAAAAATGATTTTAATATTGAACTGTGCCATATCTATCGAAATTAATAACAACTACATACTTACATATATATAGATCCATTCATATCATATATTATAACTTCGATTTCAAGATCCATAGAACCTGAAAGATTTAAGCAACATTTAATATATATTTTGAATTGATTAAATTTGCATTTATTTTCAATGTTAGGGTAATTTTTTAATTAGAGTATATATATAAGGTTTTTTTCTTTTTTCGGAATGTTACATATTCGTACTTTGTGATATGAGTTTTAATTGAATGTTATTTGGTATAATTCCAAATATATTTAAATAAGTTTTTTATATTCAGCTTAAATTAATTTGTTAGACAAATTATTATTGATTTTTATAATGATTTTCGGGTTTTTTATAAAAGGCGTGGTATTCCCCGGTAATAACGCGCGTACCTCCATGTTCGTAATACCTCACATATTTTGTTTTTTTTTTATTATATATATTAATTTTTATTTGAATGTTAAACTGGCTGTCTTAGATTCCGAGAACGAAATCCGTTCGGAAATATCGTCATAGTATCATCTTAGGGAGCTTAGAAGAAAAAGCAAGCGGGTAGTTTGAATTGTAAATATGTTATAAGTTAGCGATAAATACATAATTGAAGGATCGTGGCATTCGGGAATAAAGCCTCGTGATATTATTAACTAAAATAGTGAATAGATAAAATCATTAACGGAAAGGATTTTTATATATATTCTACTAATGGATTTATTAATAGTGAAACTTAGGACTTAGTCTTTCTATAACGTTTTTTTTAGTGTTGCGTTTGTTGTTTTCGCTGTGCAATCATTTCATTCGTTCGGCCGTTTGAAAGCTTGTTGTTGACTGCTTTGTTGAAAGAAAAAAATTGGATTATTTTCCCACCAATTTTTCGTTTGTAAAATATAAAAATATTTCGTGATTCTAAATTTTTTGATCTCAGTAGACAGCTGCGAACTACATCAGATCGGAGACAGCCGTTGGTGATTGTTATTAGGCATAGGGCATTTGGTTAAGTTTGGATATGTCGGCAAAAAACTTTTAGCGATCGCAGCTAAAGACAAATCACAAAAAAATCAAATAAAACAGCGAAACAAAAAGAATATTATTTTGCAATGTATACCAAAATACTGCATTTTTAAATAGTAATACGATAAGTGAGAGAACGTCTTTTTATAAAACTATATCATCGTCTCGATTAATTAATATACTTATTTCATTTGGCTTTGTCCACATAATTTATTTTAAGTTTACTAACAAAATACGTTTAATAAACCGACTGTGTTACTAAAGTAGGTAATGCACAAAATAATCAACAACGGGATGCCTTCGTAACAGTACAACTTACAATAGCCTACAATAAGTAAACTATAAGATATTCAAACTGGCAATGTGTTAGTAACTGATAGCTGCACGAGCGATTTTTTTTAGATTATTCGAATTTATTAAGCTATCTATTTAAGATGTTACTTACATGTTGCCATGTAAGAAAATTCATTATTTGTTTTTTTTATTTGCTAAACCTGTCCATTTATACTGCCGTTAAGATAAAAAACGGTTCAAAATAAAACACAGGGCAAATCGTTAACGGCATTTACTGACAAAATTAGCACTGAACATGCTAAATGTAAATATCGTATATAAGATGACATTAACAATAAAATAGTTCACAAATCGGTTTCACAAAACAATCTTGCTTTTTAAATCTAAGTATTACCTCCAATAATGTTAAGTATTATCTTTGATAAATCTTTTAATTTTTAATCTAAATATAGTTAATTCTTTGTGTAAAACCACTTGGAGCTTCAAATGGTCCGCCTTATTATCAAACATTAAATGGATCAAGGAATTATTATGAAGATATTATATAACGAGGACTGAAGTCTAATTAAAGGGAACCTTAGATATCTCCTGACAAACAATTTGCTTGATATACTTAATAAATGTATACGCGTAGAATAAGTGATGGCGGCGCTGGCCCAAGTAGTTTTACAACAGAGACATGGGTTTACTTTGTTTAACCAGGACAAGTCAACAATCGTGATCATTTATATTTATAAATACAATAATTATAGATATTGTCAAACTATAGCACTTGTTACATAGTTATTTCCATACATACATTATTTTTGTTACCATATCCATATTTAAAATGCAATAGTTTATCGTTCAACGTTTCTATCCTGGGGAGGATCCCGGGAATAAAAACGTCGGACACCAGATCACAATAGATAATTATTTAAAATAATTTAAATTTGCTCGACCGGGGACGCAAAAGCCGTTTTTGAGAATAAATCGACTTCACCCAAAGCTAGCAGGATAAAATGGCACCGACTTATATCTCGATGTACCTACTATCACTGCTATTTGTTTTCTTTCGACAATACTTTATATTCTAGTTATTTATATTTTTATACAGATTTTTCGAGAACAATCGCAGTGTGATATTAGTCATGTCCCACGGGTTTGTTCGTTGTTATTATTTGACTCGATAGATAAGTCGTTGGTGTTTCTATCTGTAGTTGTGATGAAAGTATATACATTTAGTCGCTATATTCTTAAGTCAATAGCTTTAATATATACAGTATCTTCCACTTAATATATAATTATTATAATACAGTTATAGCAATAGTTTCCAATCTGCCATAGTACCTCAGTAATTATACACATATTTATCAATAAGTGAAGAGATCAATTGCAGATTATGTTAAGATTTTTAAAATACCCTCCTCGAGAAATATTTCAGTTCCCAACTAAATTGTCTGACTGTAAAATGTTTACAGGTCCATATTATATTATTTTCGTCGCAACCGCCTAACATGTGTCCTCTGAAGTACCTATTCTTTATACTTTTGCAGTGTTCCTATATTTAGAGGTCCTAGAGGACTTTGTATAGAAGGATAAAGATTTATTACTGTTAACTAAGAGTTATAGACGAGTATGGAACCAGAGAGCGCTGTTAATGAATAATCTGCTGATCCCTATCTACCTATAGTAACAATCATAGTTCCGTAATTCAAAGTGCACTTACGTCTTTTTATATAAAAATAAGAAGTATTATATTATTACTATGTAGTTCATTCGCCTCCCCTGTCGAGCAACATCGTTGATAGCCCGTCTGCTGATATTAAAGTATTTACAATATACCCCACTTATGTATGACATACAATATATTGCTAGAAGTAACTTTTTATCTACAAATGAGGATGCGCGAGAGTAATATCGCTAAAAGCTCGACTGGTGCGTGATCTTTTCCCTTTTATGCCTATTAGGGGCGTTATTTATTGAGAAAAGTATTCAAGATCGATATATTTAAGATATTTTCTATCATAAGTATAATTATGGTAGTATATGCATTGTTACGCGCGTCCCGGTCGAATTCTTAGCGGAATTGCACCCGTGTTACTTGTTACGCTTGGGTGACACATTTTATACACAGAAATATTTTTTTAAGAAAATCAATTTATATGTCAATGTTAATTAAGTGGCAATTCTAATTTTAACTGCACTATATTTTTGCTGACACGTATAGGTTTAGATTTTTTCTTTTTTTTTTGTAATTTAATATATGCACGATCTGCGTTTTTATTTGTAACAACGTTTTTTTAAGGTTTCTCGTCTAAGTGATACGTACCCTCGATTCATTGTGGAGATATACACGTTTTATTAATTTATTTTTTTATTTTTACTCAGAGCACGCGCCATTGAGCGTATCTATGTGGTAACATTTACGGCCGTTTTATATGCCTAAACTAATATTGTGTTACTATTGTAAAAGTTATAGTTTGCCATCGTTGATCAAAGAGGTGAAATATGTTTTAAATACATTTAGTTAGTGACTTTTGTTATACTTTACATGTTCGGAAAGTTTCAGGAGCGGGATGTACAAAATTGTTTCATAGTATTGTGTAATGATCGATAAGGTACTAGATGTGGCTAACCGCCCTATAGAGAGTTAGGAAATCCTCTTGGAAAAATTGTTGTAAGTTGGAACATCTTCAGTCAAGACACTTAAAGTACTACTTGTTGTAGATTGTATGGAAGTCGACTATAATGAATTGAGATTATTTGATAGATAGTGAAGTTAAAAAATTAAAAATAAACCTATTATTCGAAAAATAAACTTATTACTTATTATTTTAAACTGTGTACTTACTGTACTTCCATAAATAACATTTTTTTGTTATATTTTTCACTTTAGTTTCAATTGCCACTCAAATTTCGCGCTGTTTACTGACAACAGACTGACGTTAGAAAGTTCGTTTAGAAATTTCCCTAAACAAAAAAAAATATATTAATTTTATAACTTCAATATTTATTAAATGGAGGTGTCTTTACTTGTTTTGATGTTGTTGATATATGTGATTAAGGAATCAAGCGGGCTGCGCAGTAGGAACATATCAAAGTCGGATGAACTAGTACTCTAAGTATCTTTGAATCTGACAATCAGAATTAATTTAATTGGGTTGTAATTAACGGTCCTTTATGTTTTGATATATTATGCAAAATATGAACAGTTGGATGTAATAAAAATATAAAATTAAATAAACTCGCAGTGATTCCATTGATGATGTGTATTTTTATTTTCGTACCCAAATCCATCCTGTATATGAGAATAAAACGTATTATGTTTTTATTTTCTAAATTTTTACTTTATTATTATGTCCTATTTCCTGTTTAAGTTTGTATTAAAATGTTTTGCTTATTATGCTTGCATAACTATATAGATCACAAATATTGAAATAGTCCAATTTTAGACACACTAATTCAAATGAAATATTGAAAATAAAACATGAAAAAGTATAACAACGTTTGAACATAAGATGTCATAACAAAATTCATTCATAATCAAAATTCATTGCTGTTAACAAACTTTAGAAATAGAATGAGTAAAAAATTAATATTTATATGTCACAAGGGAATCCATTTAAAAGTAAGAAAAAAAACTACATAGCATTCCGTGAATACCGTGCCCATCGCGTTACAAAGGAGATTAGGGCAGCACTTGGGATTTTCGATCCAAGTGTAGGTATAAATGCTTATTAACGCTTAAATTATTCAAGTAAAGCTGTACTTTCTAAAAATCTTATATTTCGAATAGAAAATGTTACTATTAAATGTGTTTTCAAGTTAAAGTAATGTATATTT
>JAYDZJ010000016.1:15113703-15125835 GCA_034509065.1 Eueides lybia
GAGTTCCATTTTGTAATAGAGTATTATCGTTGTGGTAATAAGACAAAGCGCGGCGTACATTAGGTTAAGTTTTTTTACTGAAAACACGACTAGTTGTGGCTTCGATCCTCGTTCGAGGATATTAAATATTTAATATTTTAATTTCTTTGTTATCAGAACAAGGCCAAGTGCGGCATTGAGATCCACCACTTAACACGCAATGTATCAAATTATTTAGACTCTATGTTCCCGAGTTGCCTCTGCTTACACTGTTTTGTGCGGGATACAGCATGAATTACACTAATTTGCTTTTTGATTTTATTATTTTTATAGCAAGTAAACTGAGAACCCTGCTTACACTCATAGCCGCTACGTTACCCAAGCAAAGAAATTATATTCAAAAATAAATTATATTAATACAAAATTAATAAATTTTCATTGTTAAAATGATAAGAATATATAATATTAAATATATATAAGTCAAAAACCAACCCGGCTATCCTATCTTAATTCTTAAAATTACATTACATTTAAAATGAAGATATTATAAGGTGTTTGCATTTCATTGCTTATCGAGTTATCGCTCGCTAAGATGTTTGCTATAAAATTTGTAAAGGCGCTTACGTTATGAACTTCACTAAACGTTGTACCGGAGTCACCACCGAATTTCTTCGTCGTTGTGATAGCAGCAAGACCGTGAATCCTAGACGGTTTTTCACCCTGATTTTGCAACAATTTCTCCAAGTCCTCAGGCTCCGTGGAATAAGCGGTCACAGATACAGTTCCTTCTGGTTCACCACCGTTCCGCGAGTGGAACTCTTGACGTATTACTGTTCCTTTCACTATGATTACGAATAAAAATGTTAGCTAACCGTTTATATAAGCTAGTATTGTTATCGTTCACGATTCAAAAGTCATTTGTAACTGCGAACTGTAATTTTTGTCACTTCTGTTAAGTAGTATATTTGGTTATAAATTAAATTTGTATTCTAAAAGTTCTAACAAACAATAATTCACTTTAGGCTATATACAACTCACCTATATTACCAAGTAAATTACTCAGCTGTGTAAATATTTATATTATGAATAAAAAATGATGTCATTTTAATTAGGATTAAATACAAACCTTGATAGTTTGAAGCGCCGTTTCTTAATGCCTTGATACCAAAGAGCGGTCTGCCGTCAGCGTCCAGGGGTCCAGGGCCATAGCTCGACGTGATGACGTCAATAGGCTTCGAGATAACTTTGGAAGGACTCACAGCTCGGTACTTTGGTTTCTCGGGTTCCACTTTTTTTGTTGTAAATGTACGAGTCTCGGTTGCCTTTTTTAAGTTCCTGTTTACCACCCAAGATGGTTTTTCCTCTTGTTTTTGTTTTTGTGGTATTTTCTTATCAATATCAAGTGTTGTTTTTATAATAATTTCTTTTCTTGTTTGTGTCTTAGATACACCTGAATTTGATTTTTGCTTTGACTCAGGACTTGAGGACCGCGCTGCAGAAATCTTGGGTTCTGTACTATGTGGTGTCCTTTCAGGACTATATGTATTTCGGACAGGAGAAGTATGCTTTTGAGAGACTGTTCTCTTTTCGGATTCGTAGATTTTTTTATCAACATTTTGCGGTGATGCTGATCTTTTGCCATTAAGATGTGTTGTGTTTACTTCAAAATTGTCTTGTGACACGGTTCTTTCAGTGGTTTTTTTGGATATAACTGACGTAACATTAGCTTCTTCGGTGTGATGTTTTTCCGTTTTCTTGGTTCTTTGCTCGTCATTGATAATCTTTTTTATTTTAGATACCTCTTTTATTTTTTCATCATCCTTGAGTCCCACTTTTTTCATATAAGCAGAAGCATATTCATTGAAACGACTCGATTTAGGTTTCGCTGGCGATGACTTAGTAGGAGATGTAGGTCTTTTTTTATCAGGGCTAGCAGTACGCATTGGGCTTTTCGATTTATTCGGTACTTTGACAGATAGCTTGGAAGGGCTTTGTGGCCTTGGTAATTCGTGGAGCTTTGTTTCCTCAATTTTTTCTTTTCCATGTCCATTTAAAACTGATTTGTCTTCCTTTCCTGATTCACGAGGTTCTGATATAGGGACTTGCTTTGTTTGTGTAACGCTGCGCATGGGAGATGAAGACTTATGTTGACTAGGCTGCCGGGTTGGTGAAACTGTTTTTTGTATTGTTTGGTTTACCTTTCTTTCAGGTGATTTGTGATGACGGTCCGGTGATTTTAGTTTCTTTTCTTTAGTTATACTTTGCTTTATTTTTAGGGAACTTGATGAATTAATGTGTTCTTTTTCTACATTTTTCTTTGCGATTCTTATTTGAGCTCGTATTCTTCGCCTCTGCTCGTAGCCCACGACCTTTTCCAACTGGAAATTGTAAATTAAAAAACTTACGGTTACCATAATTACATTCGACTAATATAAATTAGATTTAAAAAATATTACTGTAAATGAAAATAAATAAAATGAATAAGTTCTATTTAAAATAAAACAAAAAATAACTATTTACTGACCATTTGTTCCAGGAGGTCTAAATCAAAAATATCCTCAATGCAGGGCTGATGGTGTTCAACACTACTACGGCGGCGCTCATTTGTAGGAGTTGACCTGTCTGTACTAGTTCTACGAAGCTCCACGCCGAATTTTCCGCTTCCTCGTCTGCTTCTTCCTTCTGTCTCCTCTACAACTTTATTTTCTTCCTTATTTTGACTTGTTTTTGTGGGACACTGGTAGCCCGGAATTTTATCTTGAGGTTTTTCAGGCAGATTTTGGTCACAAATATCGTTACTATGTTTATTTAAGTCATTCGACAAAGATTTTGGTTTCATAACTTCAGGTGAATGTGGTCTCAAATGCGCAGGGCTATCTCGACCTTTGTTACTGTAATGTGCGTATTCGATTTCATTAAAAGTGTTTTCTTTAGTATCGAACGAAGACCCTTTTATCTTTTCCGTTTCTTTAATTTGTTGACAATTATTTTCCGAGGAATTAATTTTTTTAATATTAATTGTTGTTGTTTTCTTGGGTGTATCTGTAGATTTAGAAACTTTTGTAAGAGACGTATCGGTAACTTGATGTGTGGTAGTAGATGCAATGTTTTCAAACAAGGCTTTAGCTTTTTTCACTGCATCGCTACTTCGTAACGTTGTTATTTTAAGAGCAGGTTTTTCAGTGGTTTTAATATTAGGGTTCACCGGATCCTTTATCTTTGCATTAGATGAAACTGTTTCTTTTGCTAAGGAGCTTCGCCTGTCATCTTTATCTGTTTTCCTAGAAGTATTATTTTTATAAGCATATTCTTCGTCTTGTGATTTTATTGTGGTGTCATCAATATTGTCAACTATTTTTTTCATAATCTTTTCATGTTCTTCAAAAATTTTCTTATCTTTTTCTTCAACTTCATGCGTTTCATTGAGAAATTGTTCAGCTGTCTTGACAAATTTATTGACTTTGTCAGAAACACTAAGTAGGCAATCATCACTTTTTAATGTTTCATCTATATCATTAAAACTAGGGCGCTCTACTTTTTGTTTAGGCTTAGGTTTTGTTGCTTTGACATTTTCAGCTGTTTCTATAAATAAGTGAGCTTTATCATTTACACTTAATTTAGTATAATCGTCTTGATATGATGTGTGCTTGTCAAACTCTTCAATAATTTTTCGAGATGGGCTCTTACTGTCTTTCCTATTAGAAGGTCCCTTGGCAAACTTATTAACTTTTTCAGAAACCGATAGTAAGCAATCATCTGATTTTAAATTTTCATCCAAAAACTCAGAGTGATCTTTTTTGTCAGTATTTTTTAAACGAGATGTAGCATCAAATGTATTGGTAATCTTAGAATCCTTATTAAATTTCTCATGTCCTTCATATTCTTCATATTCACTATAATCTGGTTTTCTCTTGAATAGTTCTTCATCCTCATTAATCTCCACAATATCATCTACAATCGTTTCAGCTTCATGTATAATTTGATGAGTTCGTTTTAGATATTCATCATCTGGTTCGTTTACCTCATCTGGAAACCTTGGAGTTCCTACATCTTCCGAAAATCCCACTGGGGTTGGACAAATGCGGTCTGGTGAGTTCTCACGAGATGATTTTGCTTGTTGAACATCAATTATTATGTCATCATCATCTGTTGATGTATTAAGCGCTGTAGCGGATTTTGGTTTACTTGTAGGTAATTTTGTGTGAGGTTGATTTGGAGAAATCTTTTGATTTCTTGCACTGGTATTGATGTACTTCGTTACTTTACCAGTCGTAACATCACTAACTTGAATTTCAGGTTTCGATTTCATTTTTTGTGGGGAGGTCTTTTTTGGTTTTGTTGAAATATCACTTATACTACGAGTTACTTTAGATTCAGTATCTTTACGAACAATATTTTTGGTTACAGTAATTCGTTTTGGCTCTTGTTCTGTGGATTTATTATTAGTTCCTTGAATGATTTTGGATGATGGCAACTTATTAGGGATGTTTTTTAAGGGACTTGTTTGCTTAGCAGCAATTGTGGTGTTCTTTTTGGTATCTACATAGGACGGTTTTTCTAATTTTGTATGTAATGCTGTACTTGGAGAAGGTTTGCGGATATGAGAAGGTAAAGTTTCTTTAGACTTGATGCCACTTACTTTAGGCGTTAATGGAGATTGCGGTCGTTCTATTGGCGAAATTGGTTTTTTTGGGGAAATACTTCTAGATGGTATCGGAGATGCACTATGATTTTTTTTCGTCGGTGAAACATTTCGTGATGGTGGCTTACTTAAAGTTTTTTGATCTTTACCCTTTTGGTCATATTTTTCTTTTACTATTATGTTGACATTTTCATTAGTAATGTTTTTAGATGTTTTAAATATTTCTGTCATTTCTTCCGTTGTAACATCATCGATTTCAATAGATTTCGGGATAATTTCTAAATCACGAAGAGTAGCTGATTTAGAAGGGCTATATTCACGAATGGGAGATTTTTCTTTTCGTTCAGGTGAAAGTTTTCGTAAAGATTTTTGAACTTTATCTAGTACTTCTTTTTCTTTTTCTGATACAATAAATTCGTCAGTTAAAATAGATATCTTATTGTTTCTACTCAAATGATTGATTTCTTTGTGTATTACTGAAGAATCTTCTGTTGAAGGTTTATGTTGCTGAGATAATAGGGTTTTATCACTATTAGTTTTTTCACTAACGTTTTCCTCTATTATACTTTCAGTGGCATGTTGCATATATACTGTAGTTGGCATGATTTCATGTTTAGCCTGAGAAATTTCAGGATTGTTAATTACTCCAAGTTGATTTCTTGGACTATCAACATGTTTTTTTGGTATAATTTGTACCGTCTCTTTTTTATTATCAGTTTTAGGCTTCTCAGCGGAATTACGGCTATTATCAGGTTTATCAATAGTATCGGTAATTTTGTAGATATGTACAGGTTCCTCACGAGATATGTCTGTAATTTCTTTTTTTATCTTTGATTGTGAAGGGACTATAGACGTATCTTTTAATGCATTTGTATGCGATTCTTGCTTGTGATCAACAGAATCCTGGGGTTTAGTAGGTGATGGTTCCCTTGTTGGAATTTTACTGACGTTGCGATTGTTTAAACTAGAACTCTTTTTTAAATCATCTTTATTTTGTTTATCATAAATTACTTTGTTTATTTCATTATTTGACGTCTTTTCAGTTGGAGAAGGACTACGACAAGGCGACACACTTGGTGAACTGCATTCAATTGTCTCTTTCTTGGCATTTTTTATTCTGTAATCTACTGTCTCTTCCGATTCTGTTGTATTTGTTTCAATCATACCAAGAATCTTTCGGCATCTTTCTTCATAAGTTTCTCGTCTCTCGAATGGAGGCTTTGATTTAATGGGTTTTTCGGTTTCTTTTATAGGATGATCTTGAATTGTGACTTTGTGATCAGTGAATTCTTTTGTTTCTACATTAGGAGAAACAAGAAAATTCGAAGGTGGTTTTTCTATAGGAGACATTGGACACTGAGTATTAGAAGTTTTCTTTAGTGAACTCTTTCTTGGAAGAGTTTCCTTCGTTGGACGTTTTTCTGGTGATGGTGATCGACAAGGATTCTTTATTGAAATTTGATTTTTTACTTGCTTTACTCTTTCGTCTCTAGTACTTTCTATTTTTTCTGTGTATGATTCTTGATCATCTAAGTCAGTTACAACTTTTTTGTCTGTACTGGCCGGAAAATATTCAAATCCACTAACAGATGTTGTTGGGGAACTTTGCCCAGAAGAAATTGTATTTTCTGTGTATTTAGGTTTCCGCGTTGGACTTGTAGAAGGTGTAATTAATTGCCTGGGCCGATCTCTTAAGGTGTGCTTATTAGTTTCTTCAAAATTTTTTTCTGTATCAATAAAATCAGACGTCTGTTTAAATTTAGTTTCTCGTGTAATTTGTTTAGAAGGAGAAATGCTATTTCGGGGAGATTTTTTTGAAGATTTTTGGTTATAATCATTAGTGGGTTTATCTATATGTGTATAATTTTTGTCAGTATGCTGCTGAGTCGTTGTATATGTAGAGTGTGTGCTGGCTTTTGTGCTACTATCAATGCATTTTGTTTTAAGCGGCGAGGTTCCTCTTTTAGGAGAGTCATGTTTTTTTGGTTGATTATCATTATCTGTTAAAATATTTTTTTCCTCAGTCATCAGTTTATCGGTCTTTTCAATGGTCTCGGATGCATTGAAAGTGACTATATTTTCTGAAATAATTTGTTTATTTTTAGAGTTTTTGATGTTCTTAATTGGTGATGGGGTACGATTACGAGGAGGAGTGTGATCTGATACAGTATTACTTTCTTGCTTTGAAATTAAAGTATTAGTATCTTCAAAATGTTCTTTATTTTTTCTGAAAATTTCCCTTGTTGGAGATAAAGGCTTAAGACATTCGTTACCAAGTTCAGTCGAAGATGGTCTTTGTGTCGACGGCGACGGGCTTTTCCTTGATCGTAATACATCTTTTGATGTCGTGGAAGAGGCAGGAACACTTGTGTTTATGGCTGGATTGGTTGGTGTTATATTTCTCGGTGGGGATACACGAGATTCCGGAATATTTTCAATCAATTTTGATGGATTATTTTTGTTTTCTATCTCCTTGATAGGACTTTTTCTATATAACAAATTTGGTGTTTTGTCGGGACTTGGTGAACGATTTTTCGGATATTTATAATAAGCCTTTTCAGTTTCTGTTAATTTTTCATGATGACTGTCTCTAAGGGAGTACATTTTCGTTTCTTCGTCAATAAATTTATAATGGTCTTTAATGTTATGTACAATTTCATGGTCTCGAGATTTCGCAATTTTAGAAGAGCTCTCAGTTGGTTTTTTAATATTTTCAGACGGTAAGTCTTGATTAATAAACTTGGGTTTACTCAATTCCTTTGGTAACTCTTCAGTAGTAGGCTTACTCGAAGATGAAGGTCTCATATAACCAGGTTGAGTTGCAGGGGCTGCTTTTATATCATTTGGTGAAGGTTTAGTAGGTGATGATTCCTTATTGTAACTTTTTATCGGTTCTGTAGCACTTCTCGTTGGGGAAGACGGTTTGTCATTTCTATTTCTGCGTTCAGGACTTAGGCTTGGTTTCCTTTGTGCTTCATTAACGGGTTTTGAATTTTCGTACGAAAAATCAGAATCATGAGGTGTTAGGGGCAATTCGTCGTTTGTTTGTTTTTCTAGTTTAGGATTTTCAAAGACAGGGTGCCTTTTGGAGAAGGGATTCATAGGTTCTTCTTTGAAAGAATTTGAAGGTAATCTTTGAGGTGAAGTCGATTTATTTTTGGGTTTTAAAACACGATTAATTCGTTCTGGTGATAGTGATTTCTCTTTAGGCTTAGAAGGCGAGCTGGATCTATCATAATTGTGTGGTTTTTTGTCGCAGTTTGACCTATCCGGACTTGGACTCGATTTCTTGATAGTATGAGGTACTTTTTCTGGACTAATACTTGTTCTTGGATGACGGTCTTGTTGTAAAGTTTTACCAGGGCTCGTTGACCGAGGTTTTTTTGTCGTTTCTATGACTGTAGAAGTAGTAGTACTAGAATATTTTTCGGAAAAGGAACGAGTTGGAGAACTTCTGTCCATTTTGTTTGGGCTACCACCACGACTGGAAGGCTTTCTATTAGTTTTATCTGGACTTACACTACTTCTTAGAGATGAATTACTAGACTTAAAAGTTTTACTTCCAGGAGATGAGGCCCTTGTCGAAGGTCTCGTAGGTGTATCAGAGCGAAGAGTGCTAGCCCATGCTTGTTGTGCGGGACTCCAATCATTGCTTACTTTCCTCTGAGAAAAATCACTTTGATACGTCGATTGATATTGGTTAGTTTTTGATTCAATAACAACATTTTCACGAATTACATTATGTGTTCGTTCCTCAATGTCTTTTATAGAATGATCACTTTTGTTAATATTATAAGAACGATCCTTATTATCTTGAACGAATTGAGTTTTGTTAGTTTTATCAATTTTGTCTTCATCAATATTTAGAGACCGAACTTTCTGAGTGGAGCTACATTTATTTTCATTTATATCACGTAAAGACTTAGTTTCTTTGTAAATGTTGTGTTGATCAATATTGTCATCTTGAGATACGTGGATTTCATGGTGGGTATCTCTCGTATTTAAATTATTTTCATACGTTTGTTTGGATGAGTACTTATTATCGTCCACGTAGTTATCATATTCATTATTCACAGAGTTATTTGTTTTGACTCTTTGAAAATCAAAATCATCAATTATTTTTTGAGAATCTACTATATTGTCATTATAATGATTCCTAGCAATTTTAGACGTCGATGTATTTATATGAGAACGTTTTTCAGATTTAGAATGCGTTGAAAAATTATTTTCTGATCTGGATTTGTAGGAACGCTCTGAATGTTCTGAATGACTTGTTTGAACAGAAGGGCCTCGAAATTCTCGCCGAGTGCTTGTAACTCGAGTACCATCAGGAAGGCACCTAGTCTCTACAATAACTTTTGTGTTCTCGTCAGGATAGTCAATTTTTCTAGATACTAATTCACCGTGATCAAATTCTGTCCTCAATTTATTTTCAGAATCAGTTATCGTTGTGGATTTATTTGATGTAATATTTTCATTACGGTTAGTATCAAATTGATTGTTATTAAATGTCTTTCGTAAAGAAAAATCATTGTCGTCAGTCACGCTATGTGGCACAGTTTCTTGTTTGGAAGAAATTTGCTCGAATTTAGATGTAGAGCTTGTTGAACTCTTTGTCGACGAAAAATTAGTACCATCATCTGTTTTTTGTACCACTTGTTCATGCGCTGCAGTATTAGTAATATTTTCGTTACGTTTAAGACTAGTTTTTCCATCGTCATACTCGGTGAAAGCTTGTTTGTTTTGATCAATGGCTGCAAATTGACCATGACCACCATCAACATCGTAGCGACCTTCAATGTTAGCATTAACAGATTTAACTTGAGTATGGCCATCATCAATTGTTCTGTTCTCAGTTTCAACGTTCCATCCAGCATTAGAAAACTCCTTGAGATCTGAAAAAATATCATAAATTAACAAAATGTCAAATAAGGAATTAAATGCGTTACTGGTTAATAGTATTAGTTCGGTTAGAATAATCGGTGGCAGGTGACTTTAAGAACCTTGGCCTCTGTAAGTGAACTCCTTGGGCGGAGAGCCCGCGTCTCGGACTTCTTTGCTCTTCATGGATTGGAAGCTCTGGTCAGCGAATGACTTCACATGACCCTGCGTGGATGAGAACTCACAACCTGCCGGAAGGGGCCAATACAACTCACGATTATGAATATTGCATTTTATTTTCATATTTATAAATACCGAAATGTTTGTCTTTCGCCTCGTTTATCTCTACATTTTATAAAATTTTAAGCATAAACAGAAAATTTCCCTATAATAATAGAAATGGCACTATAGTTGCCTGAACCTTACCTTTAGTTTCGGCTCCAGGTTCTGGTGAATAAAGGTTGCGTAAACGCTCCTCTCTCAGCCTGTACATGTGCGCACGAATTTCCTTTTTGCGAGAAAAGTCTTCAGTCTGCTGCCACTGGAAAAAGAGATTTTTTTGTAGCTTAACGCTGTATCTATCACATATAGTGGTCGGAGAGGGATATTTGGAATATAATATTTTCCATTAAGACAACTCCGTTTCTCACTTTCCGTAAAACTTTATCAGAGTGAGGAAAAAAAATTAACATTTCATTTCTTCAAGTGGATTCAAACCCACCACTTGTCGCGTTTATCATTACCCACTTTTGTGCCTCTGCACCACGACAGACGAGAAAGAAATTATGATTGTTAAATATACTAATGAAACAACCATAAATTCTCATAATTTTCTGTCATTGGACTTCTGATAGGTAAACTCGGTAGACCCTAGAGAGAAATATTAAATAGCTTCTGCGGGCAAGGCGTTTACTTTGCTATGTATTTAATTCGTTATCAAATTTTCTATATTTTTCTATAGAAGATTTTTACTGTGCCAGTGTCATAATACTCACCATCCGGCGCAGCACGTCCTCGTCTTGGATAAGGGACACGTCTCCTTCCGACATACTGAAAATAAAAAAAAAATATATTTATAGTTTATTTGTCTACTTTAAAATTATAGTAATATAGGAAGAAAACATTTTGTTTATTGACTTATAATTTTATACTGATTTTCGCAGAGTATCTAGTTTTCATTTATTTGATTTTAACGCCTCCGATTGAAGATTTTCAAAACAAAAATATACGCTTTAAGGTTACTAAAACTAATTAATATAATAAACCTACCAAAAATGAAAATTAAATAAAGTTTAAAATTATAAGAACCCCAGACCCGAAAAAGATAAGAGAAGAAGAAGAAAAGGCAAAACGCTTGTACAACTTAAATGGATAATACAATTTTCGTCCAACATAGCTAAAAAGTAAGGCTATGAATGAGCTACGGTGCCACAGACAGACACGCAGACAAACAGGTCAACCTTATAACCCGTCTTTGCGTTGTTGCTTAAAAAAGTAGGGCTATTTTGGTAGATGAAAATTAGTATTTGATGCAATTGTATAAAACACTAATTTCCATTATTATTTTAAATATAGTTAAATTGTCTCTATTGAGAATCATCGCGATGATCAAGGTTTTCGATTATAACGGTGCCTCAGATATATTAACAGACAGGTTCACTTTATTTTGCGTTGGTGGCTAAATAGTATATAATGTCGAACAATAACACTGTTTTTTAACATGGCATATCACGCTTACCTAAAAAAGTTCAGTTTAGTTATTTAATTATGGCGATCCGAGTGTGTCTATTATGCAAAACAAACTTGACCAATGCAAGAAAACTCTAATTAAACCATAACATACACCCAAGTATTTGAACTGACAGCTGAAACGTAATAGCTGTCAATGTCAATCACCATCACGGTCCAAAAAGGAAAACGTTTTTTTATTGAAAAATTACATTCTGCCTATTCTAGACGTTATGGTCGACCATATGGCGTTCTAGTCACCATATAGAAACGCCCTTGCCCCCAAACACTATATAAGGAATGGTAGAAACATATTATATACCTACAAGTCGTTTTTAATTTACAAGGATTTTTGACAGCTGGAGATTTGTTACAGCTTTTTATTTATTTCTCAGATTCACGATGTGTCGAGCACATGGCAGAGTTAACGGAGGGAGGGAGGAGGAGGAGGGAGGTTTAGGAGACTTAGTGTAAGACATTCCGTTCCACTCCAGTTTTCGCCGATTTAAAGCGTGTTAAATGGCAGAACTCAATGCCTCCCTTTGCCTTATCACCAATTAAAGAAATGAAAACATTCATTAGTTTATTCGGTCGGTCGGTCCCACAACGTTTAGATACGCACGCATACCCCCGTCTGATGGTGGCCTGGCGATGCTATATTTGTTGAGTTGAAGTATGTGTTGTGGTACCAGGTGTCGAGGTGGAGCGACACAGCGTCTTACTGTAAACGTGACTGTTATGGATTCTCTCTTGGGTTGATAAAATATCATAATTTTCTCGGTCTGCTGGTATCAAGACAAAGCGCGGCGTTAAGTTCCGCCACTCAACGCATGAGTTTAAAAAAACGCATGAATTTAAAAAAGATCTATTTCCACCCGAGGAAAAAATATATGTATTTTCTA
>JAYDZJ010000019.1:1832582-1845462 GCA_034509065.1 Eueides lybia
TTTCATCGACTACTTCACAAAATACTAAATTGAAACGCGTGAATATAATCTTCTAATTTTTTAGACTCTATAAAAAGTATGTAATTAAGTAGTCAAATGTGACGCGATTTATAAATAAATTTGTGCAGTTTGAATTATATTTTGTACAATTTTCCATAATATCATTGTCGAAATAAAACATAATTAGTGTAATTTAGTACTGTGTATGCTTCTGATATGTCTTGTCACACAATGCATCTCCACGTACGGACGTTACACAAAAACAAAACTAATGGCAAGTTCAGGCGTTTACCAATGACAAAAAAATATCAGATTAAAATTTAGGCAATTTCTGGTAAGAGTAAGTATTTCCATAAGACAGACGATAAATCGCACCATTCGTTAACTATTTAATATTCTTCACTCCTACATACGTACATAGACCCCGATGTCTATTATTGCTTAGTTTTTATAAGTTTTGTTCTCAAAACTTCTACCTATAAATAATTTCATGTTCCAATAAATTTACCATTCAATAAATACGTACACGTAAAAAATATAAACTATATCAATAGTTTAATCTTTAAAACAAACTTCTCCTTAACCTATTTATATATTAATAACTATTCATCAGTATGTTTTCGATCATTTTCAATAATATGCCTACTTTATAATCTTTTCAAGCGCCTGATTTTTTGCAAATACTCTATCTTATAAATGTATGTAATTTATTACTCTTCTTTTCTTTTATGTACGAACGTAACTAACTTTTCACAATCACTTATATATCAGAACAATAATAGATGCACTCGATTCTTAAACAAGGTCACATTTAATATTTCAAAAGTTACGAAATAAGAATTTCTCTGGTTTCGCCAGACGCAGGCACTCAAGTTAAAGTAAAGGCTCTCGAAACATGCATAAAACAACTGCCAATAATTTAATGTCAAATCGTAAAGCAAATATATTAAATATTAATACCTACGCTAAATTATTACAAAGAAAATGATTTCATAATGGTTCACGTAATACATATAAATAAGTTAAATATTCTAAAAGTTAAAAATACACACCTCTTAACCTAATATAAAAGCACTCGTTACGTTTGTGTTGTGGTCCACGCGCGGCCGCGAGGCGCCCGTGACTCCAGCACAAGAACAATATGCCAAAACAAACAACCGGAAAGGCAGAGGAATGATAATAAAAACCATTAAAATACAAAGTAACTAATAGACAAAGGTACAAAAATATAAATAAACACGATCATGGAACGTGACTCCTCTAGGCGAGGGCTAGCGTAGCCTTCCTGTGACTTTTGTACTTTCGCTCTGAATAAACAATATTATAATGAATAAATCGTAGTTAGTATTTTATGAGATCATTGAGTCGCATAAAACGTTGTTTATGCGCTTAATTAGAAACTTGTCAAAATATGCAGACAAACCGTACGCTAATGTCATTTTACAGAGCATGTAAAAATATAAACTTATTCGGAAAATCGCCGGTTAAACTAAATACGTTAATATACAAATAGCTCTACAGTTACGGCCTAAGAAATACCATAGCACTAACGTAGTAACGTAAGACTAGCTGAAATGCGATAAACACTATTAAAAATATAAACTTAAATTACATCTTTGATTAAAAACTCACTCGGTTTGAAAAATACATGTTAAAACGGTAGTCAATTCCAATGTAAATGCAATAGTCATCGAAACAGTGGACCAGTCTCGAGGATCGAAGTGCTTAATTCTATAAATCCAGGAACTACAAACGATTTTGGAAAGCACGTTGCCATAGAAGACTTAGATCAAAAGGCAACTGAGACCTTAAATGCCTAAGGGAGGGATCTCACTCCGCTTCTTGGAAGAACATTGCCCTGCTGGGCCTGGTTTACGTCAAGTACCAGATTCTTGGTACGGGCCAGTCACGGTACACGGATGCATGGGAAACAAGGTCGTCCAGGACATGGTTGTTTGTGTATCGGTTCTTAGTCTTATTTGACCGCTCTTTTTAGCAACATTCGTGGCTTCCACTAAGGCTGACAAAGAACTGTAGCCTCCTGGAATATGGTTTTCATTATTTTTCCATTTTTCAGAAGACGTTTGTCTTTGTTCAGGTCCGGGTGTGGATGCCGGAGAAACCGAGTTTGAATTACCTCCCGGTGTACTCGGCGTAGAAGGATTTAAGCCTAATTTCTTTAACCGCATCTTTTCTTCCCATTCTTCAAGTCCGTGTTTCGGGCGATTTAAATTTCTATGTTGATAGAATACTAGTGATATTCGAGTTGGATTTACTCTATTCGGACTCTTAACAGCTGTTGTTGAATGCATTTCATGTTTGGCACATTCAAATAAAACACTTCCGTGGCCTAAGGCGATTGCGACGCCACCCATTTGACTGTCCTTGAAACACTCCAGATTCTCACTTAATCCCGTAACTTCTCCTATAGGCTCTGCCTTGGGTGGTTCTGGTGGATAAGGAATTGAGAAAGGAGGAGGATACAAGCACCAATTAGGTGAAGATTGGCACCAATTTGGGCTTGGATTTTGGTAAAAGTTTGCTGCAAAATTCGGATTATATTGATATCCATATGAATTGTAACAATGTGAATTTCTTATAAGTTCCTCTCTTTTGTATTTTTCAGCATTATAATAAGCGATATTATAATCATTATAAGTGTTTTCGTAAGGATTAAAATGTCCATAAGGATTCGGAGTAAACGGATAAGCATTACTCATTTGTGGATAGTTTCCATAGCCTTGCACTGGAGCTTGGTTGTTAAAATTATTTTGATTAATTGGGTGAAAATTGTTCCCTGTAAATTCTGCAGCAATTTTATTTTCGCTATTTTGATTTTCATCATGGTTAATAGTATAGTTCGTTTGAGGTGACGATGTTGGAGGTGCACTGTTCATTCTGTTATCGTATGGATTTCTATTTTCATATCCTTGATTTAGTGGCGGTCTTTCTGACGGTGGGTAAGGTTTAAGAAAAGTAGAATTTTCCATATTTTCTGCAGGGTTTACGTACTGAGAGCGGGAAGGTGGTCGTGCTTTTGGAACTCGAAATAGTGCATTTTCATTTTCGTTTATTTCTTTGGGTTTCGGTGATTCCCAGTGTTTTAATTCTGGTGACCTCCATACGCTTTTACGAACATCGGAATTGTTAATAACGTCATTACTCGGTGATTTTAAATCGTGTGCAGGAATAGGTGACTCTGGCGTTCGCTGTGTTTTTTGTGAGATTTCTGTCAGTCGCGGAGAATTCGGCATGTCAAATTCGGGCATCTTTTGAGTTACATCACCGATCATATGCTGTTTTTCTGGTTCTAAGCTAATCTTATGTATTTGTTCTGAACTTGTTTCGCTTCTATTAGAATCTGGGCTATAATTATTTGGAGGAATATTTAAATGGGCTGTAGTTGAGTCTGGATCTTCTTTAACAACATTATTAAACATTTCAGGATTTTCAAAATCTGGCCATTGCTGTTGGGGGTTCATTGGTATAGGATTTTGTCCATTGTACTGTTGTTCTCTTTTTTGCAATGTGGGAGCAAAACTTGGAAGTTGATTAGAATTTACATTAGGACAATTATTCTCCACTAAAGTCGGCGGTACATGATTTGGATTAAATACAGGGTTTTGATTATGTAAATTATAGCTTTGATCGTACGGGTTATAAGGAGAATCCAGCACAGTACTCGATATCTGATTACTTTGTAATTGTGCATCGGTAAAATTATCGATCATAGAAGCCATATCAAGTAATGCTGGGTTGCTTAGATTAGGATTTATTAAGCCAGAGTTAGGATTGTGCATATTAGGATTTACAAATGCAGAATTATAATGTGGATTATTCGAGAATTGAGTATTCGGTTGATTTAAGGCAGGTGTTGTAGCTCTGGGGGAAGCACTGCTTTGACTTCGTGGACTTGCATTATTCCTCATGTCAGTTGGTTGTGGTGTTTTAGGTGCAGGTGTGGCACACTGAGGTTTCTTTTGACTCCCTGGGCTTTGTTGTGGAGTATTCGTTGAATTATTTGAATCTGAGTTATCTTCATCCTTTCTTTTTTTTCCGTGTCGTCTACATGGTTGTAATGGAACCGATCGAACCCTTACTTCCATTGGATATCTGTAACATAAAAAAAATACATTTAAAATGAGGTTATTAAAAATATTATATATTTAGCTTTACAAATGTATGTAATTTATTTATTTTTACAAAACCTATATAACATAAAACTTGTACGTCACCACTCACTTGTCCAAAACTTCCAAAGCTCCACTTTTGATCTTTTCTTCCTGAGCTTCTTTAGATCCAAATTCATCTGTTGTGTCGAGAACGTACAATGGTAGAACATGCAACTGCTCGTCGTTTGGCTTGGAGAGAGCCCTATGTTTGGCAAGAGTCACAACTGCAGTGCAGCCATTGTTCATGTTGTGCAAATCTCTATGTGCATGAGCGCAAAAATCTATACATGCTGTAACACCTGTAAGTAGGAGAAGAAAATTTCATTTGTAAAGATCTTAGATATTATGAAATACCATCTCTAAGTTACTTTTTATAAATATTAAACGACATTTAATAAATATTTTTGTTACAATAAATTAATTAAATTAAATTAACTTAATCGCCTATTTTTTATTGAAACTGATATGAAGTCAAAATATACTACATAATAATAAATGAAAATTACCTGAAAATGGGCGTCCGGGCTTGAAACCTAATCGGCAATCTGAAGCTTCTTTTTCAAACTGACACTGATTGTCAAATGATTTCGGAGCTAGATTCATATATAAAGGGCTCAGCAGAGTCGCCAACACATGCATGCGCTCTTCAATTTCGCTCTCCTCAGTTTTGACCGAAAGTCGGAACTTCCGGACGGTTTTTGAACGGGCGTATTTGCATCCATTGTAATACATGGACCAGGAGCAGCCGAAACTGTATGAGGCACCGCATGTTTCCGGATCGAGACCTGAACAATTATTAGTTATTATTTTTACAAGTAGGAGTGTAGTGCAAAAATAATTTTGTTACTTCAAATTTTGTAACTCATCACAACGAAATTTCTCATTCTGTTTAAAACAATAAATAAAAAAGATTCGTATGAGATACAATACTCACCTTGGCAGGCACATGTTCTGTTTTCATTAGTGGCACATCGACGTGTAGTTGGTAGTCCGTATCTGTTTAGTTTATGAGATAGTAGAGTGTAATCTAAATCAGCTTCTGATTGTGGAATGCCCTCCCACGCAACTAAGCACACCACTATCCAGGAAGTAGGACATTTATGACCATTACGAAATTTGACAACTACTAAAACTTTTTCAGTGTAATTTGATCGGCGAATAACCTACAAACAAAATAAAACTTAGTGTAATACATACATAAATTTAATAATAAATGAAAATTATACATATCATGCGTTACAATAGCTGATTTATTGTAAGAAGTTAACAAATTACCAAACAAATAAAAATTGAAAAATATGAAAAGTCAATTGATCCGATCCATACACTCACCCATTTAGCCATAGGACAACCTTGAGCAGTTTTCCCCTCCTTTCCAGTGTAACATACTTTTTCTATTCTGAGTTCCTTTCCCGTTAAACCAGTTCGGGCTTCAAAGTCTTTTCTTAACTCACATAATGATGTTGCTGCACCTGTAATAATTATTTATAAGTTCATTATATAACCTAAAAGTTGTTAAAAAATAAAACATATCTATTAATAATATTTTAAATAAATCGGAAATTCACATTACCTAAATGAGTATAGTAACTGCCGGGTTCTGGAGGGTTCTTGTCTGCGGGAAAACAGTTACAGTCGGGCACTTCTGTTCTTGAATTGTTTTTTAACCTTTCTAGATTTTCTAAATACTCTTTTGAATAGTTGAATTGATTTTCTTTTACATTTTTGACATATGGATCTGGCACTGGAGTACCGGGCTTAGATTGCCCTTTAGTATCACTTTTTTCAGCGCTATCTGGGTCATCTTCTAAAACTTCATCTTTTGTTTGCAGACCTGGACAAGCTCCGTCTCTTAAATGTTCTGGCGGAGGCTTTTTAGTAGAACCTTGTCTACAGCAAGCATAGCCCACTTCGTTTCTGATACACACTGGACCTCCTTCACCAGCGAACATATAGGGTTCACTTCTTGGTGGACCATAATTTAAGTTTTTATATATCTTATGCCCTGGCGGGGAGTGCTCAGATTTTATTTGTTCAATGTAATATGGTTTTGGATCCATAGCTGCATTATGTTCGGAATTTTCTCGGCCAGCCGTTTCTTTATGATGTTTAGGATTATAATTTTTATTATATTTTTGAAAAGCTAAGCTTTCCGGCATTCGAGGAATTGGAGCATAGTTATCAATAGTTGTCTTTCTGTCGTAAGCAGTGTTTTGAAAATTCTGATAAAGTTGTGGTCTTTGAGAAAAATGTTCATGTTTTATTGTTGATATAGGTGGCAACACTGGAATTTGGGAATGTCGATGCGCTACGCCATTTGGATACTCTTTATAAGGTGAATTAATAGAATCATTTAGTTTTGGATAGAAATTTTGATTTACAATTTTTTGAGGTTCCGATTTAATAGGATCCCGTAAATATTGATGATTTTCAAGTATTTCTAGTTTGGGTATTAAAGGTGCCGATGGATGTCTTAATTTAGGATCATAGGGCTCTTTATCATATGCTTTTTTTTGTACATTTGCTACCCGTGTTGAATTCTGTTGGTTTATATCAGAAACTGGTCCAATAAGCATCTTAGATTGGAAATCTTTGCTGTCATGTTGTTGACTGTAACCTGATTCACTACCGTACATATCTGCATATTTCTGTGCTTCATATGGTATGCTAGGTTGTGTTTCAAACTGTCCTCTCATATCTGAATAAGGCGGTAATTTCTGAGAAGATTTTAAAACGTTCTTAGAAAGATTGTGTTTATCGTAAGATTTTGAAACATTTGTTCCCCCCTCCCATACTTGGTGGCCACCACCTCCGAATCCACTCACGCTATAAGCATGAGTGCCTTGTGAATAATTACCAGCGACAGGATAACCCTGTTCGCTTATGTGGTAATTATCTCGGAGATGGTGGCTATACGATAAAAAATGACCGGTAGTATTTCTATCATCGGTCATTCCTCCTTTTCTGTCATCTACGCGTGGCGGTCCCTCCCCAGGGTCACCTTTGTCAGGTGGAGTATTTGTCCCATCCCGTATATGATTTTGTTTATTTAATATCATTGTTTTCAGTCTAGAGTTTAAGTTGACCCTGTCAGATTGAGAAAACATTTGCTGTTCAGAATCTTCTTGTCTGTGTTGTTGCATTTGCTGATTTTGGAGCTGTTGATTTTGCATTTGTTGTTGATTTTGGTGATTCTGAATTTGATTTTGAATTTGTTGTTGTTGATTTTGCATTTGCTGCTGCTGATTTTGCATTTGTTGTTGTTGGCTTTGCAATTGATTCAATTGTTGTTGATTCTGGATTTGGTGTTGATTATGCAATTGTTGCTGATGCTGTAGCTGTTGCTGATTCTGAATTTGTTGATTTTGGAGCTGCTGTTGATTTTGCATCTGTTGTTGTTGATTTTGCATCTGTTGTTGTTGTGATTGTAGTTGTTGTTGATTTTGTAGTTGTTGTTGACTTTGTATTTGTTGTTGATTTTGGAGTTGTTGTTGGTTTTGTTGTTGATTTTGCATCTGTTGCTGATTTTGATTCTGCTGCTGGTTTTGTAATTGTTGCTGATTTTGCATTTGTTGGTTTTGTAATTGTTGATTCTGTATTCTTTGGTTATGCTGCCATTGACGTTGCTGCCAATCGTTTTGATTTTGCGTTTGACTGTTTTCTGTATATTGTCCGCCCGTATAGTTGCCCGGATACCCGTTACAATCTAGTGAAGCTCGCGGACCGTTGCTCCCCTGCAGGTATCCAGGCTCGGCGTTTCCCGAATGCTGACCATTCGAGGCATTTTGCTCTTGCCTATCGCCCTCATTACTTTCAACTGTATTTTCCCCGCTATTGTAATCTTCAGAATGTTCGGTTGTATATTCTGTGCGATCATAGCCCGGCTGACCTACTGTGTAGACTGGCGCCGCCGTTGTTGGCACGGAACTTTGATATGACGCAGCAGATGCAGGTCTTGAGTCATTCCCCGATGCAGCACCGGGCGTGGGAGCTTGTTGTGCGTATTGCTGTTGGTACTCCGTTGCATAATGAGGAGCTCTTGGAGATGGTACCGGTGTATATGCGCCTCGATTCGATGGCGGTCTTTGTGCTGGGACTGCTTGGACTCCCGTTTGATAGTAAGTATTGCTTGTAACATCAAATGTAGTTGCAACGTTTTGGACGGTGTATGTAGTATTAGCTTGATAGTGAGGAGAAGTTGCATAGGGAGTGTGATTGCCTTGATAGTCTAAAGTTGTCTGGCCCGTTTGTGTTGGTAGTTGCTGGATAAACTGATTCTGCCAACCTTAAATGAAAATAGAATATGTTATAAATATTTACTAAAATATTAAGTATTTTTAAAAAGCAAACTATGTAGTCTTGTAACAATTTTGTAATTAAAAACGTTCATTAGAATGGTGTCGGACCGCTAATCCGCTGTCAGCGTTAATTATGAATTTCGTGAAAAGCACACGTCCTCGTTAAAATATTTTTTTACTTCGGTGAGCTTAAAACTCTGCGAAGCTTAATTTACTCTAATAACATTTTAATGAATAGTAAACATTGGCACGTACCTTGCGAAGGATCCGTTTGCCAGGCTGTGGGGAATCTGTTTGGGTCTCCCGCGTAGAACGGCATCGGGGCCTGAAACAAAAATATTTGCATACATTTAAAATGTTGTACGTAGTATTTTTTTTACCATTTAAATATTATACCTATATATTGTATATGTATTTTCATGGTGTGTGAATATCAAATAACAAACAATAATTATTTTTTCAAATAGTAATAGGACAAAATGTGCATATCTAATAGTTATTATGTGAACAATAGATTAAGTTGGTCAAGGGTACGCGACCTCGGGCGTTGTTTACCTAATTACCTATGAACTGCCCAACGCAATCACGCATCGAGGTCGACAGACCATGTATTTATGAAGAGTAAATACTATAACTCATTTTTAACCAAGGGCAAATTATGAAGGTTACTTTGCAATGAATTTATTTTTGATTATTTTGTATTACTCGTTCAATTTCATCTATTCGAGTTAAAAAATATTCAAATTAAAAAAATACATAATAATTACTCTGATATAAAACAAAAAAAAACTTAAAATCTATATTTTACTAAAAGAATTTTTCATTTTTGAAAGCTATAAAAATGTAAAACCTCGGAACATTAGACGGTTAATTTATATTCTGTCGTTGACCTATAGCGAGATATTTTCTCGTGAACAAAAAGAACTTAACACAAGTTTTCATAAGCAGAGTTTAATATTCATTGAAAAATGTTATTCTCATTTGAGACATTTTTTTATGAACTCATATTTAATTTTCACTTTAAACATGTTCCTTTTCCTTACGTCTTACTACGTAAGAAGTAGTCATCTTTTTATGTATATTGTTTGATACTATCTCTATATTTTTTATTTAAGCATTAGGAGTTATTTTATAAAAAAAGTAACTTATTTTAATATATTTCTAAGGTTAAGATAAAATTAAATTTTTAAACTTCGTAAAGAAATAAAAGTTTGCTATAAATATGTTATAATTATTATAAGCTTCTTTGAAACGGTTGAACTTTGACGAAGATTTTAATTTCTTACAAGACAGGAGCAGTTCAAAGTTGAAAATTTCATTAATCAACGTACCGCCGCAACACGACTTTAATTGTTAACATGATTAATAAATTTGTTTTGTGTTCCCGCAAAAATCTTGCTTAGTATATTACTTTAACTTTTAGTTAATAAGTATAGACAGAAAAAATCCTATAATTATCGCCACTCAGCAATGCCTCAAATCTAGCAAGTGTGTTCACGCGAAACACAGCGTGAAACTGAAAAAAAAATCCTTAACATGTAATCTAAAATGTATTCAATTTATCCAAAAAGTACAAGTTGCTACGGGACAAGTGTTATTCGCAAGTGTTTGGAATGCGTTCGTTTGTGAAGTGCGATATAAAACGCTGAGTTTCGATCGGGACCATAAATTGGACGCGAGTTGCGACTCGACTGTGTCTAAATTGCTCAAGTTGCCGTTGAATTTCAAACATTGTTCAACTTTGTCCCATAATTTATATGTAAGTGTCAATAGCAAATACAATTTTTACCAATGAAGTAAAAGTCACGATAAAATATTTCGCAACATTTAAGGGTATATTGTGTTGTCGATCTTTAGCTACAACTAAATTATAAATTATAGTTGATTGTCTCTATTTTATATAAAGGTTAAAATAAATAGATTATTAACTTTTTGGTTATTAATATATCTATTAACACCGAAAAGTATTCTTCTAGTTTCATATTTTAATATTATTTCCGTTCTCGCGTTTCCCACAGATAGTATAGTATAGTACAGAGGAAATTTGGGAACTTAGTGTTCAGACACTCTGTTTCTATAAGTAGAATACCCTTCCTTAATTTTTAATTTGATTTTTGATTATTCTGACTTTAAATGAGAATATTCTAACATCGAACCTTACTCTTAATTAGGTTACACGAATAATAAAATGAATTTACCAAAGAAACAAACACAATTACGCAGTACAAACTTGAGTTGATTATAATTATGAAAACCTGTTTCGCTCTGTGGAAGGATATAATGGGGTAAAGATAAACAAATTAAGTAACTTCTTTGACGGGACCTCGCATATTTTATTTGTTAGGAATTCTACTCTCATTTAACGTCGCGTCGTCAAGTACTTATAGACAACAATTCTTGAGTTTGCGTAATTACCTTAACTTTTATATTGCTTTAATCGTTGAGTGGTTTCCTTGATAGATTGTTATATATTAAATGTTATTAGGAACATACGTAGTAAGTACAAGTTTGGTTTCGTATAAAGGTTTTTTTTTAATAAATTAAACTTAAACTTGTTAAATATACTACATTTCATTTACATACATGAGGTCTGTCGTGGCGCAGCGGCATAAGCATGTCTGTCACAGACAGATTGTGTGTTCGATCCCCACTTGATCATTTCTTTATCATTTTCATTTCTTCGCTCTGGTAACAAGGCAAAATGCGGTGTAGAGTTCCGCCACTCAACGCATAATGCCTTAAATTCAGCGGAAAGTGGGGAACGGAAGTGGAACGGAGTGTCTTAACAAAGTTCCCTCTGCCTACTCGGTATACAGTGTGAAGCTGAGGAAAAAATAGAAAAAAATATGCAATATTAAAAAAAAACTTTGTCTCCTTACCATCGGCTGGCTAGGATGTTCTTGCTTCATAGCTGGTGCTGTAGCGGGCGCGGGGCTGGGAGCGGCAGGTGCCGCAGGGCCTGGAGACGCGGCAGCGGGCAACCCGGGACTAAGGCCGACGGACACTGTTCCACCTAGCGGCTTGCGACCACGATAACTCTGGAATTTAGTTAAATCTTATAGCAAGGTAGGTAGAGAGAAAATAGTATTTAGACACTAAGCTCTCTAGCCGATATCAACATATTATTTGATATGTGGCGAACTCCAATTCTAGTAATTTGTTATTTTTGTAGGTTTTAATTCTGATAAGCTGAATGTATATTATATTTTTAAAATATATTTTCTTACATTCCAATCAATCCATTCCAATCTAATATTCCAATGAAAGAACATAAAACACACTTAATCTACTTTAGATTAAATGTGTATTGTGTTTATATAGTTATGCCAAAAACGCAGAGAAAGAAAAGAGCAGAGAGAGAGAAAAGAGCAGAAGATAAACTTTCTTCAATAGTAACATGCATATTAGTAAATAAGCATGCAAATATAAACCTAAAATAAGTTAAATTTAGTAGTTAAATATGCCTACAATGCTTTATATATGTTTATGTAAATCACATAACCTTTAAAATAATTAAGAAAAATAAAGTTACCGGTTCACTAGACCCGTTGCGAGAGATGCACGATCAGAAATTATTTCAAATTGGAAATAGAAAATTGATGATTACTATTCCTTAGTCATTATATTCTATTACCAGATATAATGAGGCTAATTTGCCGTCATTAGAAACTTGTTTGAACTCCTCAAATAACAGTGTAAAATAAAGGAAGAGAATTTTCATATAATAATAGGTAATACGTGTTATTTAATCACGATGTTTATATTGAATATGAGTTTTAATAGATGCTTTTGTTTAGTAATTCCATGTTTGTGTTTTATGCTAAAGTTTTTTTTTAAATTATGTTCATATTAATTGCTACTCAAAACCATTTTTCTTCCTTGTAGGTAAATATCGAGAAATAATTAAATATTTTAAAATAAGATAAACATTGTTAGCATTATCGATTTTTTCCGGTATTACTGCCAGTTGAAATAGTTTGTATCGAGCAATTTGCTCTACATTCAACTACCGACTACAAAACTTCTACAATTGTTTATAGCAAGTAAATTTTCAACTACTTATTTAAATTTAAAAAAGAGCAATTTTTTCTTTGTTATTAAAATATAAAATATTTTTTTATAAAACGGAAAAGGTAACAGATTAAAAATCATCACTAAAAAAAATAACAAAACGTCCATCAGATATTCTATTGTCTGAATGAATAGGATTTCACGCAAATTTAGTTTTGTAAATTAAAAAAACAAAACCAAATTACGTATAAACTTATTCATTATTAAACACGCGGCGTGGTGCGAACAATGACGCGATTGAAATAATATTAGGTACATACAATGTTCATTCACCGTGGAACGATTAACTTTGATCCGGATCGTTGGACTTACAACTTAGATACGTTAACATATATTTAT
>JAYDZJ010000019.1:2250316-2260536 GCA_034509065.1 Eueides lybia
TTGTTCTGATGGCTGTTAGTACAGATTATATATTCCAGTTCATATCATTAGAGTTTTAAGTGAAATTTTAATACAATATATTGTTTCAAATATCTTTGTTGGTTTGTTCAATAGATCAATATACAGTTTACCGTACACATGTCCAAATTAAATGTTTTGTAGTAAAATGTTATTTTTATTACTCCTCCATACAATTCCCTAATCATATTATACTTAAAATGATTGTTTATACATTAATAATTATTCTTATATTTAGTTTGGGAATGAATCTAATCAAAATATTACTATGAGTTACTGCATTTATTGCATATACTCATCCAAATAATATTTATTGTTTTATCAAAATACGTCACACTGCAAGTGCCATATGATGTGCTCTTTAAAGTTCAATATCTTAGTCATTTTTGAATATACTACAAAATAAAATAAGGTATTTTTCTTTACTTACTCTTTTGATGTGACTAATCGTACGTATTACTATCAATGCACTACAATCTTTAATTTCATATATATAATGACTAAAAATTAAAAAGCCACCCCCGCCATTTTTATTTTCAGTAGATGTACTTAACAAATAATTCAGTACCTACATGCTATAAATTATACTATATTATTTATTAATATTAAATAAAACAATAAAACGAGTCAGTTTAAGTATTTAACTTTATTCTCCTCACTAGACATGCAAAATACAAGGACAAAAACAATTACAATTTTTTTGCAACCCTGTGAACTTATAGCCGTTATATCCAAAAACAGTTTTCATAAATAATGTAGGGAAATATGGTAACGAAAGTATATTTCAATATCGGCTTTCATAAATATATACAAAGTTTGAGATCTCGATACTCTAGACAACTGGCAAACATTAGTTGAACCAAACCAAGAAGGTGCCATATATTGAATGTTAAAAATGAATCTAAAGTAATAAAACACATGGCACAACACTTATTTGTATATTTTACTACACATCAATAGGCACTTTGCGTTACTAAACGGCAATGTAAGGAAAATCTTTATTGCTTCAACAATCCTGTTATCGAACTTGTTGTCCAGTCGCTTGGTCCCACGCCAAGGTTGGATTTATTCTGCTAAATGAAATTTCACGGAAGACTAAATCATTACTTTTCGCTACAAATGGTTTAAATGATTTATTTCAGGAAGAGATCTGTTAAACCAAAAACTTTTATTTTATTTAAAAATATTTGCTTAATATTTTTTTATATGTAAGACATCGCATATTGCGTTGTGGGAATTATAAGTTATAGTCATAATAAAGATTTTTTTAAAGAAAAAAATATATTTTATACAGATCTCTTCCTATAATCACAAAAAATAATATAAAAATTTCCAATCTATATCTAACAAATATATTCCATTACCTGATTAAACAAATTATCCTCTTTTTATCATCTCACACTTCGTACATGGGCAAAATAATGAAGGTCAACATTTTTATAACGATATAGTCCCAAATACGTCAAAATTAGATCAGTCAATTAGTATTTGTTAGTTTTAATAAAATATGTTTTGTATGATAAAAATATAATTTAGTATTTTAATAAATTTAATTCAATCATCTATTGTAAGTATAGTTTCTGTTAAAATTATGGCGTAGCCGGGTCTGTATCGTGGAGTTTCATCCAAATAATGATATTTAAATCAATAAAGGTTATTCACCCCAACATTCATAAACACTAGTATTTTTCTATCCACAAATAAAAAGCAACTCTATTTCCACTATCAATTACTTATGTACAAAGCTTGTAAACGCTAATATAATATATTCTCATAGGATTGTTAGAATATCATCTTATTGCATTTCATGTTAATCGGGTCGTTAGAACCAAAAGAAACTAAAAAAATAGGTATAATGAGGAAAACATTTATTCAAACAACATTTTTTGAAATGGAAAAAATAAACAAAAACTAAAGATAACAGTGCCAATTATTTCCTAAAGAAACATGGGAGTCAAAATCGTGTGTTAGAAAAAAAATATCGAAAGTGGACCCCACGTCCGTGACAAATAACTTTAAACTAATTTCAAAAATGTACATCAACAGCGATCTCCAAAATTAACTAAACACGTGTCTAAAAGTCGACTGCCCCAATAAAATAAAATATAATCTAATAATAAAAAATATAACAACAAAAAAATCATTTCCCGACCATAGCAGTGCTACCACACTAGCGGCCATATACGGAAGAACGAATCTAACAGCCAAGCAACTGTATCACACAAAAATGTAACCGATCACTTTTAAACTGTTATTATTGTAAATAATTAAAAAAACAATTTTCACTTGTCTTTAAAAAAAAAATGAACACGCATTATTGTTTAAATTATGTGCTTTTTTTTAAATTAGGCGGTATGTAGAATAAATATAAATGTGACTAATCAAAGAAAGCAGGGATGCTGCGGCTGTAACATACTTTAAAAAAATACTTTAGGGAATACAGTCATAAAATTATTTCGTATTAACTGCTAATTTCAGATTATTTCGATTATGGATATAATTTTTTTTGTAACTTTTTTAAGAATCTGTAATTGATGTATAGCTTATATTCTTTAGACGTATCATCTCTTGCTACCTATCATAATCAAGTCACAATTATACCGCATCCATATACGAAACTACCCGAAAAATTTATATCAAACTTTATTACGAATCGTTTTTACCTCTGAATCGTCCATTCCGTAACATCCCTACAAGAGCATTGCATTACATTCTTTCTTCCATATACCCTCGCCTCGACCCTACGTCACACTACAGCTAGGATTTCGCTAATTTATTTTCATTTGTACATGCGTAATAGCACTTAAGATTTACATCTAATTTTCAAAATTATTAAATATGGTGATTTATTTAGATTATATCGAACTCGCCTTCAAAATGATAGCACGATAAAAAAACGTTGCCAGTGCGCCAGTAATATTGGAATGACATTTTGTTGTATAGCAATATAATATTATACATTTATTGGGACAATATCAACTTCACAGGGTTAAGAACATTTCGTTCGCCATTACACAATGCATAGTAAAAACTACTTGTCCAAAACATGCGATGCATTAATCAATACCCAGCTCATAATACAAAACAAAAACAAAAAAACCAGCAAAAAAAAATGTAAACAAGTAATAATAATAAAGTTTAAATTAATTTAGTATATTGAAGCGCACTAGCAACGTGTAATAATTTGGTGTTAAGCAACAGTTTCTATTTCCTCCTGAATGGTCGCTTGTTCTGGGGACATCTTGGGAGGCGTTGTGTACGGTAAGGTTTTTAACTTCCGAGCTTCACGTTTCTGTTTCTTCTGTTGCATCACAAGTCTTAATTGTTCTAGCTTGCATTTAGTTTTGGAGTTCTCCATAGCCAGAGTTTTTGCCATGTTGCATTTTTTGCAGTCTGTGGGTGGGGTGAGTCGACATGTGCATGATTTTTCGCAGGTTTGCTTGCTGGTGTGCCCGTTGCATTGGCCGTAGGAGCAGGGCTGGCATGTGGGACACTTGGGCTCCTCTAGGGTCACTGTTGAACATGAGTGTTTGGTTTCCTTCTGAAATTGATAAAGAAGCATATGTAATAATGTATTGACTACTTCTATTATTATATATTACATCTTGTGGTACAAGGTGTGATGAAAGGATTATAGTTTGTTTAAATCGCACTTACGGCAATGTTTTTTTTTTTAAAAATTAAGATTATTTTAGATTTAGAGTGCAACAATATATTCATCATTTTTCTCAAAAAAATGCAGATTAAATTAAAATATTTATTATTTTATAGATATTTTGTATGTCTTTGAATGTTAGATTATTCAAAAGTAAGCTTTTTTTTGATGGCATTTATCCATAGTTATCTTCTAAATTTTCAATGTAGTCTACATTTGCGATGTACGTTTTCGTGTATTTAAAATTTCCAATTTGAGTAGCATCAATACTTAAATTAATTCTGTACCTGATCACTTACATGGAAGATATATTAAAATTAATTGTAGGTAACGTTTATCGCAAAAGTATAGTAATTTTTGTGTTTGTCGGTGCATTTGTATTGGTCGTATATGTGTTATACATATGTTGGTATGGTTGGTATGGTGGTTATATGTGCTAATGTCAGAAACGACTAGCCGGTTTTAAGCATTTCTTGCAGTTTTCACTATTATATTTTGACAACCTTTCTTCAATATACCTATAGGGTTTTGTATTATTTAAATCGGTTAATAAATAAAAAAGTTACGTCAATTTCAAAAACATGTAGCAAGACAAAATAGCTACAACATTTTTATTAATTTAGCTAAAATTACAATTTTCAATGTATAACCTATTGTCTTAAAAGTGATAATTTTATTGAAATTAGTCAACAAAATAGTGTAATTAAAGCAAGCGAAGCCGCGGGCGGGTTGCTAGTTAAATTATAAAATGTATTTAATATTTATATAACACTGTTTTTTAAATCACCTACTATATATTTCCAATTAAGTTTTCCGAAAAAGTTAAGACAAGTTTTTGTAAGTTGATATATCTGATAATAAAAAAGTAGTAGGTACATTCATTATATTTGCATATATTCTTTAATAAATGTGTGATCATTAAAATGTGCAAACATACTAGGGGAGTTATTATTTTATTTCTCATTAATCATTGTAAAAGTAGGTCAATAACCAAAGAAGGCCTGAAACACCTGTGCAATGTTTGTGTGTGTATAAATATAGAATATTTACCTGTGATAAAGCGATGGGCGGCGCGGCGCACAGCAAATCGTTCAATATGTGGATTATTGTCGATATATCCCTCTTTGGTCGTCCGTATCTGCAAAATGTTTAATGACAATGTTATACAAAATAGAAATTTAATGTTTAATGACAATGTTATACAAAATAGTAAAGAAAATACATAAATTATTTCATATTCATTTGTATAGTCAACTTAAATACAAACTAATTATATTACATATACGCTAACATTTTCATAAATTTGTTTAAGGGAAGATTTAAATTAAAAAGTAAATTAAAGTTACAATTCAAGAGTTTAGCCAAAAAAAATGAGATATAGATGAAATTTTTCAAAAGCGCAATTTCAAGCATGCGTATCACTATTACACGTCACCTATTAACACGCCATTTCTTGACAATTTACCAGAGGGTGGGAAACGGAGTGTCTTAACACCAAATTACTTCTTTCGACACTACCATTTAAAAATTCTGAGAGGAAACATGAGGCACTTATAAAGTCATAACAATAAAAAATTGGCTAAATTCCAAGCATCTAGTACCTACGTATTGCATTTTACCGTGAAAATTGATAAGACATAATCAACACACGCACCAATTGGAAAAATGATTTTTCAAAAGAACTAACATATTATTATTAAGTAACGGCAAAAGTTAAAAAACAAAATACGCCACCAAATAAAAAAAATAATAAGTACAAAGATAATAAATATATTAATCAGTTAGTACCAAGATACTTAAATTGTCATAGTACAATTAAAATTATTACGTAGGTATTATGTTTACTTAGTCACTATTTATTTTATTTAAATCTAGTAGTCATTTTAATATATAGTATCTACTAGCGACCTGTCGGTGGCTTCGCCTGCTTGAATTGAACTATTTGCTAATTTCAACTACTTTCTTATTCTAATAATATTATCACTTTTAAGACACTAATTACTTATTAGGAATAAAAATTGTATATTATCATCGACTTTAATATTTTAATTTGGCATAACTTTTTTTATTTTTTAACCAATTTTAAAAATAAAACAAACACTAAATATTAAGTGGAGGTTGCCATAATCTAATAGTAAAATTTGCATGAATATTTAAACTAGTTTACTACAGTAATATTTAAAATAATGTAGTCTATATTAGGAAAGGGCTTTTATTATCTACTATCTGACCAAAAAAATACTTTTATATAATCCCACATACGTTTTTATCATGGATTTATTATAAAAAAAAAATAACCAACAGATAATATGTGAGTGTGACATGTTAAAATGTATATGACGATTGTAGTAAAATCAAAAAATTATAAAAGTAATATTCAAATAATAAGCAACTTGTAACACATTTTAAAAAATTAAACTAAAAGTTTTAACTATTTAGTTTTGACTTATAAGTACATTTAACAGAGATACGCCCCCATGATAACTTATTTAACGTCACCTTTGAAGCAATAAATATAAGTGCAAAAGTTTTAATATAAGTAAGTAAATAATAAGAACAAAATAGAAATATAATTGCACCAAACAAAATAGCTGTAGTCAGCGTTTTTCAAATATATTTAATTCATTTCATTGATTAAGATTGAATATTTAGCATTTGTAAAACAATATAGAACTGAGATAACATTTTGTATTTTAATATTATTATGCTATATATATAGATAGTGACTTTGTATTAGATAATAGTAATCCATGTTAATATTATTAATGTAAGTGTTCGCTTATCTAACATATATCATGTCAAAAGAACAATAAAATTGAAAAATAGTCTAAACAAAGAAAAGAGAAAGACTGAAAATGTTCTTTAAATTAAAATTGAACTCATTAACTAATTAACTGTAATTTCATTAGCTTAACAATATTGAAATAGTGTGTTGAACAAATAAAAACAAATGAAAGACAATTATTTAGAATAACAATAATTATTCTAAAGAATACTGGGGCTAATCCAGTATTCTTTTATTAATTATAATTTAAGTTCCCTCTGCTATGGACGGGATACAGCATGAAGCTAAAAAAATAAATTAAAAAAATAAAATGGACCTGTTTTGTACAGAGTATTAAAAAATATGTTGTTTGCATATAAATATTGTAAAACAGTATAATTAAAATAATATAAGTTAAAAAAAAGATATAGAAAAAAGCATTCCAGAATTTGAACCCTGTTTGGAGTTATATCATAAACAACTAGACAAAAAAATATACAGATATGTACATTGGTAAAAAGCTAAAAAGAAATACATCTGTAAAATAATAGTAGATATTAAAAAAGAAACATTGTTTTCCGGTATCTTACAAATAAGGAGGTTTATTGAAATAAACTTGAAGTAGTGCCTGAAATTAGCAATCTAATTGTAGACAGGCAACAGGGGGAACCTTTCAAAATACGCATTCTCACTCACTCGCCTTTTCTATCAAAGCAAATTAAACTGAACAACTAACACAATTTTAGAAATGTATGACATAAATCAATTTATGATTAATCTAGATAAATCAGAATCTTTTAGTAAATTATTAAACTATAACCCCATGCCTAGATTTTAAAGAATAAATATTTCTATATAATATTGTAAAGTGTGCCAAATAAAATATGGATAAGCTTTTAGTATGAAAAATTATAACATTTTGATATTTAGTGATGTGATGATGATGTCTATGGTACACTTTATCTTGTTACCAGAGCAAAGTAATGTAAACAATGCATTGCCCAAGTGGAAATAAAAATTACATTGGTTGAATTTACAATCACTCACTATGCAACTGCACTATAACATTGTCAATGTAGAAAATATGTTGTATATGCATATTTAAATACTGGCATAAAATATTTAAATTTCAAAAGTTTTTACCTGTCTTGTAATGCTGGATTTAGTGTTCCCGAGAAGGTCCCAGAATATATTCCCTTGCCATGGTGCTTCATGGACTCTATCACAGCTCCGGGACCAATCTTGGAGCGCACAGATTCTTCAGCTGTTCTGAGATCAATTTTATTGGTTAAAACTTCCTTTGACAACTTTTTAAGTTTCTGTGTCAAATTCTTAGAAGCCTCTATAAGGGCTTTAGTGTCTATGGGCGGTGTTGGGGAAGACCGCTGAGGTTTCTTAGGCGCATCGGGCGCCTTAAATGATTGTTTTGATGTAGACGGAGTTGCAGTCTCTTCTTGAGCTTGTATGGGTTTCTTAGCACTCATAAATGGTTCTGTCCTAGAGGTAGATGGCTGTGGATTGACTTCACTTTGATTTGTTGGTTGAATTTTTTTCTTATGTTTATTAACTGACTGTAAGAATGCTTTCTGTTTATTATGACTGATGGGATGCTTAAATTTTGATGTTTTATGAAGTAAGTACTGAAAACGTTTATTCTTTAATGGTTCATTTAAACTTTGGAAAGATGGTAAAGTAGCTGATGATTCCTGAGTGCCGTGACTGGTTGTCGCCAGGTTTGATATTTCTCTATCCATCATGGACTCATCTTGCTCATCAAACAAACCTTTATCTACTGCACTATTAAACAAATTTTCCATTGGGTACTCATCTATAGTACTTTCTGCTAAAAATGAACTTTGATCTGTGAAATTATCACTATCATCACTAATGGAACTCTCTGGGGTGTGGGAGGTTGAAGGGCACAATTTCTCATTCATATTACTTGTCGAGGGAACAGCCTCTGCGGTCAGTTTATTACAGGATAATAAATCTATTAAACTACTTTTTACTGTATTTGCTAGAGTGGCATCTCTGTTTTCAGCAGTTGCATCTATTGGACTAGAAACAAGATTTGACAGAGATTTTATAGGAGACTGCTCACTCTCTAAGGATGTATCTGAAAGGTCTGACAATGTGCAGTTTGAGGTATCCATCTGATCTTCTTTATTTTTACTTTGTGCAGGTTTTTCTGCAAATTTTTCTTCTGCCATAGTGCGGTATAATTCAATTGCATTTTGTAATATATCCAGGTCTTGCTTCTGTAAAATATTTGCAGCACTCTCTGTTTTAGGCTTTTCACTATTTAGTGTAGATTCATCGAGATGAGATGATTTTTGGGCTGCTTGGGGACTTTGAACATCCCTTGTGTCACATTTTGTTCGAACAGATGAACTCTTTGTAGGGGTGGAAGTTCGTATGGTTCTAGTGCTACCAGATGAACTTGAGTTAAGAGTTGACAGTTGTAACTGAATTAACATCATGTGGTCTCCAAGCCGCATGGTCAAATTAAGAGGCGATTTACCACTCAAAAAATCATTTACTTGTGTATCATTTAAGGATTCCAATGCTTGCATCACTGAGTTTTCCGGTCTTTGACTCTAAAAAATGAAAAAATCAAATGAATACATCACAAAGATAAAATCTTATTGATTAGCTTAACATAATTGTGAAACACGTGATAATCATGAAGCATTGATGGAGTTTCGAAATTGCGTGACGTACTCACCAGAAGGCCCGTCTCGACGCTCGGCAGCAAAATTATCCGAGATCCATCTAGTAGACCGTTTTCTTCTAAAGTTCCATCTCTCAGTTGTCTGTGAACGAAATCGTTTATCAATAATCATGTCAAAGGACGCGGATGCGTCATCATATCGACGCAACTTATTTCCGCGATAGCTATGTTTAACAATAGAAGCTTGGCGTCTGACGCCTTCGTACTTACCTTTCTCGATGCAGAAGACATATTCGATCCTTTGATACTTTAAGTTTCTTTGAAACAAGCTTTTTGAGATGTTCAACTGTGTTTTTACCGTTCAGACTGATAGAGAAATTACCACCCGTTGTCGTTTGTATATTTAGCGTTATGTCCGTAGAATGGGGCGAGCCACACCCGTACACTTCTGTTCCAGTTGCACGTTCCATATTTTACACATAAATTACACTACAACTTTTGTATCACTAATTTAACAATGCAAAACTTATCTAGGATTACACAGCTATTTTATTGCAGGATAGAAATAACAGGGTCACACGCTAGACCCCCAGATTTGATGTGGCCGTCGGTGTGACCAATCTCCATCGTCGATTTCCCGTTATTTTTTTTATTCAACAGCTGATGCGAAGCGATGTTCGCTTTGCGTTCCGTTTTGTATAAAAAACTATATTTATTTAATTATAGGTTTCAATAAGATGACAAAAGTTCTGGGAATATTTTTATTAACGTGTTTTATTATAATGAAGCTACAGAAGATAAAACTCAATAAGATTGCAGTTATAAAAAATAATATATTTTCAATTATGAATGCACGTAACGAAACATTTTTGACAGACCAATTACATTAGAGACAAAACAAATGTCATTGAGGCTTTGTGTGGGAATTTGGAAGCTTATTTTTAATCATAATATAAATACATGGTGAATAACTATTTATTAACGCTAAGTACATAAAGAAATTATAGATATGGGAATTGAAGCAAACTAAACTCTAATAGTTCTTTCGTTTGTTATTATTACTTTATATTCATGGGCGTATCTAAATCTAAAGACATTTTCCAGGTGATATT
>JAYDZJ010000019.1:2805812-2816441 GCA_034509065.1 Eueides lybia
TATAGTACCTAGTTTATTTAAAATATTAAAATATAATTTATATAATCTATACTTATAATAAATCTGTAACCGATCATTGTCTGTACATGGAAGATTCAAATTTTTATCTGTTTGTCTGTGCGTTTGTATAGGCTAATCACAAAAATAGGAACAACACCACATTATATTATTAAATTCGACAAAATTAACACATTTTTTTTATTAATTTAGCTGAAATTTAAGTTTACACTGTATTGATATTGAATTAAGTGGTAATGCTATAACAACAAGAAAGTAATTGAAATTAGTTAATAAAATAGTGTAATTCAAACGGGCGAATCCGTGTGCGGGTCGCTAGTGTTTATATTAAAATTACCTGTAGGACAGTCAGTTACAGCTTCAATTCCAAATTTGGTTTGCGGCCACCAAACACCTCCCGCAAACGATCTCGGGCATCCGTCGTATATTACTGTCATGAAAATATACAAATATGTTAAATAAAAACTATGACGATAACACGTCTTCAGATTTAATAGTTTTAGTAAAAAAAATATTAATTGATTAAACCAATACGATTCTTGTACGGTCATTTATGAAAATTTTAGTTTTTTTTTATTTTTAGCGTTACTTTGTATGGGCAAATTTAAGGCCGTAGCGGTTAAAATTGTGTTAATGGTTGTGATAGTGTTTGTGGTTGTGGAAGAGTTAATATTTGTGGTAGAGTTAGTGGTTTCCATAGTGATTGTGGTTGTAAAAGTGATAAGGAATTTAATAGTGTTATTAGCTCTGATTGTGTTAGTGGTTGTGATAGTAATTGTTGAAAATTTCACGGTTGTGATAGTGTTAGTGGTATTATAGTTTTAGTAGGTTAGATAATGTTAGTGGTAGTGACAGTGTCTGTGTTAGTGATAATGTCTTTGGTGGTGGTAGTGACAGTGGACGTGATAGTGTCAGTGGAAGTGACAGTATCAGTGGTAGTTATAGTGTCAGTGTAAGTTATAGTGTCAGTGTTCGTGATAGTGTTCATGATAGTGTCAGTGGTGGTATAACCCACCAGTGCAACCAGCAGCAGGCGTGACCTCGGCGTATAGATTAGCACAGGAGTCGCAGGCGCGGCCAATAACGCCGCGGCGGCAGTGGCACTGCCCGGAGCGCGCGCACGACCCGTTGATCGAGCCCGCCGCGTAGCACTGGCACGGCACGCATTGACCTACCTCACCAATTTGGTAGTGGTTCTCCTATGGGATACATTATTATATTAGAAAGTTTTGAACTAAGCGGATAATAATCTCATTCGACTGATGGCAGCTAAAAAAATGGTAGATTAACCAGTCCCATCCACCCCACCGATCTGGTAGTGGTTCTTCTGTGGGATGCATTTTTATATTAGAAAGTTTTGAACTAAGCTGATAATATTCTCATTCGACTGATGGCAGCTACAAAGAGAAAAAAAAAATGGTAGATTAACCTGTCCCACCCACCCCACCGATCTGGTAGTGGTTCTCCTGTGGGATACATTTTTATAATAGAAAGTTTTGTTATCGTTAATAGAAATAAGAATTATGGTAGACCAGCATTGAGCCGTCAGATCAGGTTATCGACCGTCCATCTTGAGTACCTATCTACCGTAAGTTGGAACTTGTGTACCATACGCAGTACCTACACATAGCGTATCCGACTCGGTGAACTCTAGTAACATTCAACTTATAAGATGCATTTAAAGTACCTATATAAATTATTGATTAATCAGTCCCACCCACCCCACCGATCTGGTAGTGGTTCTACTGTGGGATACATTTTTATATTAGAAAGTTTTGTTATCGTTAATAGAAATAAGAATTATGGTGGATTATAGTTTTTCTTTACATATTTTAATGTTTTTTTTTTCAATTATTAATTTTAATGAATTACGAATAAATTATTAATTTTAATGTTAATTTTAAATTGTAGACACGTCATTGTTTGGGTATCATATAAAATTCTATTACTACGTTACTTTAATCTAACGTTCACTGGTTATCCATCCAAATTTTATGCTGCATAAATTCGATGTTAGTTTTTACTTTTTTGGTATTTGATATATATAAAAGACAATCTTACCTTACACCTACAGTGTCCAGTACGCGCGTCGCAGTGTGGATGTAGACCGGGCGCGGAGCACGAGCACGGCCCGCAGGTTCCCTTTTTGGCACCCCACCACCCTCCGGGACACTCTTGGTGACCTTCTGGTATGCAGGTGTTGTCTAAAATGCGTAATTAGGGTTTAAGGTTGAAACAATCACATTTATTTTGTGTGATTGTACAAAAATAAAAAGTATATAAAGGAAAAAATGACAGCCATTTATTACTATAATTTAAGAACGGTCAACGAATCCGTAAAGTTATTTATTATGAAGATAGGTTTCTAAATAATTGCGCGTTTACACAAAAAAAAATCAATAGCATCAAAAATCATAATCATGTAACTTCAAAACAACTATAATTCATCGCAAGTGCTGTGTAAAATGGATATAAAATTTTTCATTCCATACTTTGAACTTTTATTCACTTACATACCCTTCTGAGAACTACAACTACAGCAATTAAGTAAGAATAAAACAATTTAACCGATCAAATACAAAAAAAAAAAAATTACAAATCAATACTTAAGGCAAGACGAACCAAAAAAAACCCGTTTTTTTAATTTATTTGTCTAATACGTTATAACTAATTTTTTTAAACACTTTAAGTACCACAAAAACCTCACGAGTTTCACTGGATACAAAGAGCCATTTAGTTTACAGAGAACCATTTAGTTAGTTAGCTTAATTATTAAAAAGAAACATAAACCAACCACTGATAGGGCCATTTACTTAGTTAGCTTAATAATTAAGAAAAAAGACTATCAACCAACCACTGATAACGTGTCCAGGCGGGCACACGCAGTGATAGCCCTTATCAGTGTCATCAGAGCCATTTAGTTTAGAGAGAGCCATTTAGTTAGTAAGCTTAATAATTAAGAAAAAAGACCATCAACCAACCACTGATAACGTGTCCAGGCGGGCACAAACAGTGATAGCCCTTATCACTGTCATCGGGCACGCAGCGCGCGTCGCCGCAGGGGCGCAGGTCGCAGGCGGGCGCGCAATGCGGGCCCACGCGCCCGCGCGCGCACACGCATTGCGTACTGTCCCAGGACGACGTGCATTCACTCTGGAATTTGTTAATGAAATATTTTTAATAGTTTATTATACGTAATAAGATATTATTTTTTTTTTTATACATTTGTGCACCTATCAATATTATTATGTACTCAGATCGTTTCATGGTAAAGGTTGCCTGGAAGAGATCACCTATGGTGATAAGGCCGCCTGTACACTAACATTTTCTTTTTTATTATACCTGTATATATATATATTTTCTTTTTTTTGGTGTAATAAAGTGTTAAATAAATAAATAAATAATAATTGAGACCTGTCGTGGCGCAACGGCACAAGCGTGTGACTGAAACCGACAGGTTGTTGGTTTCGATAACCACTCGAGGTAATGAAATATTTTCAATTTAAATATTTATTGTTATCATTTCTTCGCTCTGGTAACAAGGCAAAACGCGGCGTTGAGTTCTGCCACTCTATTGAGTGGCAATCACGCAATACGTCAAATTGGGCGGCACGTGGGGATCGGAAGTGGAACGGAGTGTTTTAACACTAGGTTCCCAAGTTTCCTCTGTCTACCCTGCCATGTGTGGGACATAGCGTGAAGCTAAGGTAACTTAAGTAAGTCAAATAATAATAGAATTTTTCACTAGAATTTAGATATCTTTGGCAAAGTGATGCCTTAAATTCAGTGGATAGTGAGGAATGGAACAGAGTGACTTAACACTAGGTTCCCAAGTTCCCTCTACCTACTTTGCCATAGGCGAATTACAGCGTTAATGTGAAACAGAAAGAAAAAAAGAGAAATCTCAATAAAAAAATAAACGTTTTTATGGTTATTACAAAGTTAATAGCCTTAAAATATCAAGATATTTGTAAATAAATAACGTTACTCACGAATGGCGGACAAATAGACAGCAAGCAATCGGCCCGCGATTGACATCCATCTACAATATTTTGTCTCACAGTCGGCCTATTTAACAAGGACTGAGCGGTTCCAACACGAACATCCTAGAAAACAAATTATAAATGTGAAAGTGATCAATAAGGCTTTAGATTTTTTGTGGAAAAACAACCTTCAAACAAATTTAACTTTACGCACACTTCTTCTATTAATCTAATTGATTTTTTAATTTTGAAGAAAAACAAATACTTTAAATTAACATAAACAAATGTTTTAGCTAATTTAAAATATTTGTAATGGTTTTTATCAATAGATTTTCACCTTGTCTTAACAAAGCGTGACATGAATTACAGTATCAAATTACAAATACATATAGTTAGACGGTTAGGCCAGAAAATAAAATTGAACTAAGTAATTCTTTATAGAATTCCGTCTCTTAGACGTAACTGTAAAAAAAAAAAACAATACAAAAATGCTAAAACCAACCTGTATACAACCTTCAAAAAAACCAACATCCGATGCCAACAACCCAGCAGTAGTATCAAGTCCGCCAATCAAAATTTTCCCAATGTATTGCCCTTGTATTTTATTCGCTAGCATCGGTAGTAATGCATTTCTTAAACCATAGTCGATACTGACTGAAATATCTGTTCCAAGCCATCTTATTTCTATACGATGCCATTCACCATCAGCCAATGTGGTAGATGGTAGGAACATAGTTTCTCCATTATAAGAATAGTGGAGAAGACCAGATTTGAGCTGTAAAGAGAGCAAACATGTTCAAATAAATATATGTTTTATTCAATCGATAAAATAATTTCGTTTCATAATAATATATATATTTTTTTAGCTCCACGCTGTATCCCGCACAAGGCAGAGTAGGCAGAGGGAACCCGAGAACCTAGTGTCAAGACACTCCGTTCTACTTCCGTTCCCCACTTTCCGCCAAATTTGAGACATAGCGTGTTGAGTGGTGGTACTCAACGCCGCGCTTTGCCTTATTACCAGAGCGAAGAAATGAAAACATTAAATATTTAAATTGAAAATATTAAATATTTCATTGCCTCGACTGGGATCGAACCCAGAACCTGTCGGTTACAGTCACACGCTTGTGACGCTACGCCACGACAGGTCTCTATATAATAATATTTATATAATTGATAAATTGATAAATAGGTACTGCTGACTTTAGTTGATAAATGTACAAATTTGTTAAATATTCCAATTTGAATAGGCATAATGCAGCTTTAAGCCACGTCTCTCATTCTACAAAGTATATAAAATAATCAAAATATTAAGAATAGAGTGACTCATACATTATTTTCTCTCACTCAACCCCAAAATAAATATTAAAAAAAAACTTTCAAATAATATAAAATCATAAATTGTGGCCACAGAGGATCTGTCCATGCTATATGCGGGTTAGAGCGTGCTATTTACCCTGCCAAATGCGTGATACAGCGTGAAACTAAAAGAATATTTACATATAGTTAGTTATACTTACACTAACAATAACCGAGCTATTTTGTCCAACTTGTACGGACATTAGAAAACCGTCCTGTTGCCGTGTCCTTATTGATAGCGCATTCAGCCACGGCAGTTGTATCGGCCTGAGTAGTGGGTTGAAAGACAACATACCGTCGCCACTGAACCGCCATGGAGGTGTTGTTGCTAAAATATGATTTTTAAATGAAATGTTGGTAAAATTGTTGTTACGAAGAGTTTCAGTAAAGAAAAATTAAACTTACAACAAGTTTAATTTTTATTTTATGCTAACAAAATAATTAAGTTATTATTATTTATTGTTTAATGCTAACAAACATAAATAAATAGTAACGAGAGTATAAGAATTTTGACGTAGCTTGATAAGAACGTACAGCTTAGTTGGTCAGAGCGCTTGGCTTGTCCAAATTTTGCTAAGTTCAATTTTTTATGTGTTTTTATCTTTCCTAAGTGGGGAATAACACTTCGAAAAATAGTAAAAATAGTATATATAGTATAATATGAAAATCTATATATATATAGATTTTCATATTCAAATTAGGATCTTTTAAGGTTTAAATAGATGACTTATGGGTGACTCCACAACCCATTAACAATTTGCATTGTGGAATTTCTATATGGGCAAAAAGAAGAACTAAAAGAGACTCGCGTCTCTGTGCTTCTTCTCTTTTTGCAGTAAGATTTTCAATAATGATATAAATAGTTACAATTAGCTTCTAAAACGTTAAAATAACATACCTATTTCTTGATATAATCTTGTAACTATTTACTATTGATCTTATAACCTTAGTTAAGTCACATATAGTGCGCCTTTCGTGTACGCGCCTGTGCGTAACGACAGGTTATGGGTTCAATCCTCATTTGAAGAAATAAAATATTTATATTTTCAAATTAAATATTTATTTTTTTATTCTTTTACTCTGGTAACAAGGCAAAGCGCGGCGTTGAGTTCCGCCACTCAACAAGTAATACCTCAAATTTGGCGGAAAGTGGGGAACGTGAAGTGAAACGGAGTTTCTTAACAGTAGGTTCCCAAGTTTCCTATGCCCATTTCCTTTCATTTTTTGTTAAATATGAGACATGTAAATCACTTTCCTTTATTTATTATAAGATGTATAATATATTAGTATAGAAAATCATTAAAATAAATTATTATTAATTAAGAAATTAGCTTTAAATTACTAACAATCAGCACAATCCTTGCCAGTGTACCCTTCATTGCACTTGCACAGGAAAGTATCCCATAGATCCAAACATTCGCCATCATTATAGCAGGGTGCGCTACTGCATTGGGAACGTTTCTCCGGACACCCGGCTAAAGTACCGTTGTCTGCTACATAACTGTTTAAATATTAAATATATTTTCACTAAGAATCAATTAATATATCATTACATATTATTATTATATTTTTACTAATGCCATATAAAAGTAGTATATGAATTATTATACAAAAAGAAAAAATTGAGACCTGTCGTGGTGTAGGAGGACAAGCTTTTGACTGTAAACGCGACAGGTTGTGGGTTCGTTCCCAATTCGAGGTAATGAAATATTTAATTTTTTCATTTCTTCGATCTGGTAACAAGGCATAGTACGCCAATCAACACGAAATGCTCCAAATTTGGCGGAAAGTGGGTATGTTACCAACGGAATGTCTCAATACTAGGTTCTCAAGATTCCTCTGCCTACCCTGCCATGTGTGGGTGTAGCTTGAAACAGAAAAAATTAAATAAAAAATATAATTGAATATATTCTATTTTAACGCAGTTTGAATATTATCCATATTCAATGATTTAATCCGTCTTGTCATATATTTATTACTTATATTTACAACAAATTTAGACAGAATGAAGTAATTATCAAGTGTACATATTATTCAAAAGCATGTTATGCAAAGTGCCATTCTTTCAAATGTTCTTTCTCTCTTTCTTATTCAAATAAAACAAAAACACGTGATGAAAATACGAGCATGTAGCTACTACACAATACTTTAGTTAAATATATAATATACTTAATCACTAAACTCTCACCTATTTAAATCAACAAATTTATAATCAATATATAAATCCGATATACATCCGACAAAATCTTTGTTCTTCACTTGGAAACTGCTAGGAATGTTCGGGAGACCGCCCACTTGTAACGGACCAGTTAAGTCGAGGAATCTGGCAGTAAATAAAAAACTGTCCATACATATTATAGTACAAGAGAAGTGTTCAAATATATAAAAATATAAATTAACAATATAGTAGAATAATTTAAACAGAAATTACTTTAAAATATGCTTAAATTGTATAGTAAGTTTATGATGACAGAAAACACATAGAGAACAAACATAGTATTTGTTTGTTTTAAGTATGTCTAAATTGATTGTAAGTTTGATTCCAACTTAAGTACTTTACATAACTAGTGTGTACTTATTAACAAAATAATATATATACCGCATTCTAATTAACAAAATAACAATAATAATTTTATTTGTGCATAATCTTAAAATAACTGAAAAGACACAAAAAGTGGTAATAATATAAATAAGTTTCTAAAAATAAGATGGTAATGTGCAATATAATTATTTATTACTATATATTTTCTCTGCCTATCCCTTATTATTTGGTAAATTCCCAAAACAAATAAAATCACAGACAAACAAGATCACATCTATATTGCAGCAGTTCCTTATTATTATAATTAAAAACATATGTAAAGTAGGTACATTTGAATGGCGTGTGTGAATATTAGTTTTCCTTTGCCTACCCTAGTACATATATGCGGAATACCGCATAAAACTAAAAAAATATTTTGTACTAATATTTATAATATATAACTTTTATAATGTATAATATATTTTTTTATAATATATAACTTAAATAATTTCTTACCTGTGACAAGTTTCTGTAGGATTATCACAACGCGGAGGCAAAACTTTTCTTGTGAAATTAGCACACGCGTATTTTACACCGAAGTCCGCTGCTCCAGCTAGCGATAGATCTTTGTCACAATTATCTAAGATCATTGTCGCTGTCTGTAGGAAAATTAATATATTATTTAAAATGAATAGTAAATTAGGTTAATTTCTGTGATATTGTATTTCATTACAACATGTGGGCGGATGCAGTATGAGTAATCTGATTGTAAACACATGGGTTGTAGGTTCGAATCTCACTTTGGGGATTGAAGTAATTTTTACTCTAATAAAAAAAAAACATTGAGGCAAAATATTTAGTTCAGAAAATATGTTAAGTTAGGCTGTCACAACGCAGTGGGAAAATGTTTGACTGAAAACGCTATGGATATAGATTCCATAGCCACTCGGGGAAATTTATAATTATTCTTAATGCCACTCAACAACCAATTAAATGGGCCCAAAGATTGGGCAATACCTGAAAAACGCTTGCTTTAACTACGTCCCCTCTGCTACTTAACTGCATGTAGGATACAGAGAGTAAAAAAAAACAAATATTTACCCAAGCTTTTACATTAAGTATTTTCTTTTCTAAGTGTGGAATAACACTTTAAAAATAGTAAAAATATTAAACAAATAGCATTCTCTTGCCAAACGATAATTCTAACGAATTGTCTTTAAATAGCGGAAATTTGTTAAAATCTCCCTACAGATGTGCTAACAACAAAGTTGTATAAGAATTTCGACGTAGCTTGATCAGAAGCGCTCTGACCAACTATGCCATACGGTCGTATGGTATAGTTGGTCTTAGCGCTTGGACGGTGTCCAAAAGACACGAGTTCAAATCCCGCTACGTTCAAATTTTTACACTCTTTTAAATTTAGTAAATACTTACCCGGTTATAGTATTCCACTTCCACGCTATGCCAGCTCCCATCCCCCACATCCCCCTCCACGGTGACCTCGCTCCTCCCCCCTCCCAACGCGAACGTGAACCTCACCCCCGCGCCCCCGCCGCGCCCCGCGCCCGCGCTTATCATCTCCAAAGCTATGAAATCATGGCGCTCGTTGTATCGCCCATTATACAATAGAAGGCCGGAGGTGGCTTGTGATGCGAATCTATGAGAATATTGGTAGGTTAGAAAAGTTGGGAACAGATAATTTTCTCAGGAGGTACTTATTTGAAATCAGGAAATATTGTAATCACTTAAACAATAAGTTTTATGTACAAAGATTTTTAAATAAAATCGTTTTGCAGTGCTACAATATATTCATGTGGAGTGTTGTGGCGCAGCGGCACAAGAGTGTGGCTGTAACCGATATGTTCTGGGTTCGATCCCCGTTCGAGGAAAATTAAATATTTAATGTTTCATTTCTTTGCTCAGGCAAAGTGCGGCGTTGACTTCCGCCACTGAAAACTGCCTCAAATTCGGCGGAAAGTGGAGAACGGAAATGGAACTGAGTGTCTAAACACTTAGTTCCCTCTGCCTACCCTGCCTTGTTGATACAGCGTGAAGCTAAAAACAAATAATATATTTAACACATAAAAAGGAATATCTAATTTATAATAAGAAACCATATCAAAACTAAAAAATCTTACTTCAATTTCAAATGGAACCGATGCCGTTTCTTCAAGCCAGGGAAAGTCAAGAAAGAAGTCGCTGGGAAGCTTCTAGCCTTCAATTCGCACATATCAGTAGTGTAAGCTGCATCTATTGAGCACCCCTGGCAGAGAATTCCGCCTTCACGTCGAGTCACACATTGGGCCCCACTACGACATATGGAGTTCTCGCCTTTTGTATCACAAGTTGCTTTTTGTAGGATTGTTTCGCAATTTGTTCCTGGATAGAATTTAGAGACAGACAGACGTTAAAGAAGTTCCTAAATCATTCCATTAAATATTTATACCTATAATTTTTTAGCTTAACACTATAACCTACACTCGGAAGGGTAGGTAGCGGTAACTTGGAAAATTAGTGTTAAGACACTCCGTTCCCATCTCCACTTTCCGCCGAATTTGAGACATTGCGTGTTAAGTGGCAAAACTCGATGCCGTGCTTTGCCATGTTACCAGAGCAAAGTAACAAAAACATGAAATATCTTAATTGAACATTTTATATATTTCATTTTCTCGAACACAACCTGTCGGGTTTACAGTCATACACTTGTGCCCTGGGCCACGACAGTAGAGATGAGATAATAGCACGTAC
>JAYDZJ010000019.1:3351414-3362192 GCA_034509065.1 Eueides lybia
CTACTAAAATATACTTTCAAATCAGAAGATATAACAAAAGATATTCAACAACTAATTATATAAGGTTGCGTCAGTTATTACTCAAATTTTAAACTAATGCCCAAAATCACATTGGACCCCCAATATAATAAATAAACTAGTTAAAACTTTAAATAATCAGCTCGATTCTCTGAATAAAGTTATTGAGTGGGCGTCTTTATATAGAAAGTAGTAGTGAGGTATACTTGTATGTACAGCATCTCGTCCACGAGATTTTACGAGTTCCGAGAACACATATAAGACACGACCAACGGTGGAACGGTAGATTGTCTAAATTAAATTAGGTGGGTCTCGGAGGCTGGACCGCTCGTGACCTGACTCCTAAGTTAATGTCGTCTGAAGGAAATATTTCTCGTCGTAGGAAGTCATAAAACCAACCAGATGGACATTCCGTAGCGCTTAATCACAGAATCGTGAGATATCTTTACTATTTTTACATAATTTTGAATGCAAATTACACGTTTTTTTCAACTAAGCTGTCTTGTTTCTATGTTAGTATTATTGTAATGAGGTCCAAAATATTTTTATTTAGGTACATAAATATTTCTTAGATCACTAGAAATGTACTAAATTTTTTAATGATTAACACGTTTATTTGATCTATCAGCATTATCAATGACATGTTTATATATTTTTTTACAGCTTCGCACTGTATCCCACTACTTATCCTGGGCAGGTAGAGGGAACTTGGGAATTTAGTGCTAGGACACTCCGTTGCGTTCCTCACTTTTCGCCGAATTTAAATCACTCTGTGTTGAGTAACGGACTCAACGCCGATTTCTCATATTACCACAGCAGAGAAACGAAGGAGGCTTCGATCCCTTTGCAAAGCTACATATACTCGTACCTAATCATAAATAGGCATTTACCTACGTTACTTAACTTACTTTAATAATTATTTGTATCTGTAACTCATCATTTATATGGAGTTTTGGCTCTAACAACAGCTAATATTAAAAAGCAGGTACTAATAAAATAAATAACATTAATGGTACAGAAATTATAGACAGACCTATTGAAATACTTATTTATGTGTGTACATGGAAGATATATTAAAAAAATCTTATAGGGAACTTATGGGTAATAGGACCATAAATGAAGATTTTTAAAATTTTTGTTTGCGTATCTGTGAGTCTGCGTTTGTGCAAGCTAACATCAGAAATAGGTAACTAGATTTAAAGGAAAACTATATAAAGAAAAAGTTATAACTGTTTACTAATATATTATAAACATCCACTTAACATTTAGTGTTATTTGAATCGATTAGAAAATAAAAAAGTTATCAACCATTGCTACAACATTCATTAAGATGAAATTTTAGTTTTTAATGTGTTGTATTGTTAAAAATCATAATGTCATCAGAACAAGAAAGTAGTTAAAGTTACTGTATAAAATAGTGTAATTCAATCGTGCGAAGCTGCGGGCGGGTCGCTAGTAGTACAATTATAATTAATCATGTATTGAAACAGTAAAAACACATACTCATAGTACAAATTGATTACTGGGCCATACCAGACTGACTGTCCAATTTTTTTATGCCAAAAGTATGTTATAGCTGAGGAATGAAACCTGCCTATACATTGAGAGTTTGCAAAAGTGTCTAGGTCATCGGGTTACAGAAGGACGTCCGGATGCTGTACGGAGAAATTTGTTTTAAAAGGAAATTTTCAAATCTAGTATGTACTCTAGGTATTTCACCTAGGAATTTCAAGGGATCGGATTTCCTTTATGTAAATAGTCTAGACTTTTATGTAAATAGACTAAAATCCAAGAAATATATTGGTAATTTGCAAGCCGATATCGACATTTAAAAAAAAACTATTTTTATATATCAACATAAAGGTAGGTAAGTACCTACTATAACCACATATTGGTGCTTCCAATACCAACATTTCTAAAAACTTATTAAATTAAGATAAATTAATGTAAACAACATTTTGGAAATAAAAATTAAATCATAATTAAGGGATGAATTCGGCAGCGGCCGCCCGTGGCGCGCAATCTCCCACGGTTTCTCTCGACTTCTTAAACAGAATTTTACGACTCCCATTAGTCCCACGATAACAATAAACTTGTCCATCGACAAATAAACACTCCTCAATTAAAGAGATGTATTATGACCGCTACTTGAAACCGCAGCTTTTTGGCATTTAATTTGCGTTATGTGGGCCACTTTAGTTCAGCAATATCATTCTGATGCGAATATTATGGCATTAAGTTGTCCAAACCGGTTTTCGAATGCCAAATGAAAATATATTAAATAAAATATTCCGACGATATCAATCGCGGCGTTTTATTATGTAATTCAGTCATTTGTTGACATAACTGCTATAAACGTTAGAATTATGAACACAGAATAAAACTTTCATCTGATTGGATCGTACGTTGATATTTGAGTATCTATTGCTCCATAGAATTTTGGATAGATGGTTGTGGCCGAGATTCGTAGAATCTGTGCTGTGTATGTCCAGTTAATTATTGGAGTGTATGGTGGGGAGTGGGTAGATTAATGAGCGGCTACCGCTGGCTTATCGCGACATCTGGGCCATGACTGATCATCTGTCGTGCGCCTGCGCCTGTGCCTGCAATGCTAGTGACGTACAACCCAACGATCAAATATGTATATTTTAATGGCAATGCAGTTTTAATTCATCCTAAGTTTGGTTAAGAAATTATATATCACTTTATGGAATACTATATGCTAAATTATGAAATTGAATGTATGCAATGTGATTTAATGGAACAGAGTGTTATTTTTTTAAGCAATGTGTATATAAAGTAATAATTATGTGTATATAATCTATATAAAGTAAAAAAAATACCTCTATAAAGAACTATTGTGTCTCATTAATAAAAAAAACGTAAAAGGTAAAAAATAGGACTTAGACCCTGCTTCTGTTTTAATAAAAAACAAAACTAAAAATATAAAAATAATAAATTCAATTTAACATAAGACTTAAAAACGAAAAACATCGACAAGTGCGTCGCATCCACCACTAGCCGTCGTGATATGACATTGGAGGGCACAGCTTCCCAGAAGTCATACTCATCGAATACCTTACGAGCACCGTGTACCATTCCACCTTTTTTTCTCCGCCCTATAGTTTTATTGGGCGCATTGAAATATTTTTGTTTAGATTAAACGACGGTTAGCCAGTACATCGCTACATTAGGATTAATGTCGGTCACTCACGGGCGTGTCTCCTTACATTGTTCAATACTGACGGCGAACTGTCACGGGAATTGAAGATTTAATGGCATACTCAAAATATTGAATGACTCGAAAGATGTCGATAAAATCTTGCAGCTACTGATTAATTACTCAAATCTTTTTATGCTGGCTACCAATGGGTTTGGTTTTGCATACATATTAAAAGGTTATATTTTATACAGTTTATTATTGTAGTTTGTGTGTATACACATAATATTTATTTTTGTATAGATTGAGAAAATCTATATCATTTAGAGATATTGAACTAGGATGTTTAACCCTATAAGATTTTATCAAACCAGAGAGGGAAACAAAAGTGTAATTATTACTGTGAGATAAATTTGAACCTTAAGTTTTAAAACAAATACTCCTCACACTTCTGTGCCACAATTGTAAGAAGGTATTAAACGTGTGATGTTTTTTACTGAGTTTCATTGTGCACATGGCACGGCAGGCAGAGGGAACTTGGGAACCTTCTGTGAGGACACTGAATTTGAGACATTGCGTGGCGTGGCGGAATTTAACGCCGCGCCGCCCAAATTGCCTTGTGTCATCAGGATGATGAAATGTATTGATTAAATATTTAATTTAGAAATATTAAATTTTTTTTTTCTTCGGGTAGCGATGGAACCAACATGTTGCGTTTACAGTCACACTATGGTCATATATTTTACACAATACATCAACATAGCTTCTCCGATAATTTAGGTTAAATCATTATAAGGTCATCATTAAATGTTCCTTTAAAAGTATTGAGAGTAACGGCTAATTGAGTGTAAGTCACAAAGGCGACCTACAAATAAACAACTAGGTAATAAATAAAAGCAAGAGTTGCGATAGTGGTGTCGTCCATCATACCGCTCATTACTGTACATTATCGGAACGCCGACACAATCGCTCGATTCGGCCGAAGATCGATTGATTCGTATCGAAACTGATGTACGACGTTGATTGAAAATAACCTACATACTTGTGGCTTCTCCGCTATTGAAATTAAAAATTATACTTGTATTCAGTGGTAGCTTACTGGTCTTAACATCAAGCTACTGTACCAGTTCTATCAAATTAATTAATATTAAATCTGGCGTGAGATTTTAATACGCTTACCAGTTAGAATTAGGTATGTGTAATTCCAATGCGTGCATGTTTTTACAACATTGTAAATTATGTTATTATTATTGTAACATTGTAATTATGGCAATATAGCTTCATTGTTTATACATTAAATATGTTAATGAATAAGAAAGAATATATATGTTTTGTTAAATACATAAATATTTTCCTATTTATTAAATAGTTCTAAAAAGTTAAAATAATATACATACACATATTATACTTTCAGCGTAAGGGTAACTGATTAACGCACTGTTAGTAGATACAAATTCAGCTCGATAAAATTTAATATTTATGTTAGAATAATGTTATTCTAAAATATATCTGTAGTCTTTAAATGTACCTAGATAAAAAAGAACATTTTTTTTTGAGGTATCTTAGAAACTGCACTATATCTCAACTTCGAAAACCACACGAAAACACCTCCCAATATCGCCAGCTACAGAAAAAGCTCAACATAATTACGATTGTTCATTTAAATACAAAGGCTAATTTAATAAGTGACCCGACTTCCAAATGTCAAAGCTTTTCAAATAAAAAAAGCTCATACACACAAAAAATGTAAGGAAGGATGGCGCACGGACGAGCGAACGCCCAGGCCGATGTCATGGGAAATGAGACTCTTTATACTTCAAATAAATTGGGGGTCATTTTTTAAAAGGAACTTTTTATATTGTTTGGGTATTGAGCAGTACAATGGGTGGACAAGAACCGCTGTTAGGTAACATTTTTAACATCATTATAAATGAAAAGCAGTGACTGATGATGTCCCAGTAAAGCTCGTTACTTCGAAGCTTATGGTTACTTCTGAGAAAATCGTTTACGTAGGTGGCTATGTGCTTACACAAACTAGTCTTTTTATAATAGTGCAATATTCGTAATGGATGCTCGCGCAAGTAGTTCTTGTTCGTTTAAATGTCATATTAAAAATAATGGTCTCTTTCAATCAAATCTCATTGTATTGTACATAATAAATATGAATATTACGGACATATTTTGATAAACGATGTAAAAAAGTTTCATAAAGAGAGAGTTATATATGCCATTTTGGGATATTTTTTCAGTTTTAGGAATTATTTTGAACACTAATACACTCCGTTTCGTACCTCACTTTCCGTCGAATTTAAAGTATTGCGAGTTGAGTGGCGGAAGATGGAAATTTGTTGATGCTACTTTTACCTACTCGTGTCGGACAATAAGATAAAGACATACATGTACATACTTACTATACATTTTATTCATAATATTACAGAAAACAAATGAATATTTTTAAATTAATATAACATATATTTCAAGCGATCCATTTATTATATATTATGTTATTGTTTTAAAATTATTATACCTGTAACCTATTGTGTCCTCAAACATTAAAAATATCTTCAGTAATATATTTATGATAAATGTGACAAAAACGATAAAGCAAGTGTTCTTCATATTAAAATATTCTTTAATACTATAGAAATAAGATATAGGTTTAATGATGTTTTGATTCCTGCTAGGGGGTCGGGAATAAGCGCACCGGTAGCCAGCGCTGCCCCCCGCTGGTCTACTGTCATTTGTCCATTAATTTCTATTATAAATATATATAATTACACACAAGCCTGTTTGAAAATGCAATCATAGTATCTTTATTTTAATACATCTCTAACTTCTTTTTAATGATTTGTATATTAAAAAATCTTATTATATGGTTTTACTTAGGGCTGAGTAAGATAATTCTTAAATCGCTATACTATATGGAACTAATTTCACATTTTTTTAATTGTCAATCAGATTTGCTACTAACTATGGTAGAATAATCTAAAAACTATTATTTTATACTCATACATCGTCTTAAAAAGTAACCGCAACCTTCTATTTATGAAAAAAACCACCAGTTATATATTAAAATATGTCTACACTGTACAAATAAACATAATATTATTTATCTTTAAATCAATAATTTCGTATGGGAACAGTAATATCACCGAAGGAAGCATTCGAGACATCTTTAACGATCGGTGTTTTATAGAATGTTCGAATTCTAAACTCTAGTTACGACTACAGATAGAAGGTTAAGATGAAGATAATATTTTCAAGTTGGAACATAAAAACTCTAACTGGCCAGTATTTTTAAACATCGACAGATACACGAAAGTTTCGGGTGGACGAGATATGAGATAAGTAATGAGTGAGATAGCGGGTCTGCTACCGAATATCATATGCAACGGTAGCTCACATTATGTGCGCTATTCATCGGATAACCAACTGATAAATGAAATAAAGAAGAATAAATAATATGCGTTAAACAAAAGTATTTATCATTTTAATATACATATTAATAACCAGTGTGTCTTTGTGTCTGCGTTACTTGAGGAATTTATATATTTTTGACCCACTGCAGTAGTGAATATAATAATTTTGTTTTCTTAACAAATGTTAACTGTGTCTTGTTAACAGATATATATTTATATTTGTTGAATACATATAAATTATCATATTGCATTATAAATTGCAATTATCTTTACTATATAAATAATAAGTAGTGATTTTTATAGTTGCAGCATTAATACATATTATCGTGTATAAGGAAGCATTATCTAAAAAAAAGTACGAAACGAAATCTTCTAGCATTTAAATAAATATAAATTTTGTCAGTTACATAAAAAACACTTATTTCCATTTAAGCACCTAGTAGATTATGATCCATTAAAGATCCATCGCGCTAATTTTATGTAGAACAGACGCGTCAGAATGATCGCCTGACAGGCTAATCTAAAAACTGTCAATACCGTTATCTAAAACGACCCCAGTAAAGCAAGTATACGGCCCATAAATGAGTCGACGAAACGCCGCCACTGAAGCCCTAATCGCCGTAAAGATATTCACAAGGAAGGCTGCCAATATTTACAACGCGTAACATAAAACACTACAATAAAATTTAACTTAATGGTACGATAGGCAAAAGTTTATGCTAATTGTCGATAAAAATATAATAAAACTGTGGTCTGACCAGGTGTCCCGCTGCTCGCCACGTTGCCCGCGAAGCTAGCTTAGCACCTATTCTCATACTAACATATATTTAATCTTCAACAATTTTGAAACTGGTTTGTAATTTAATTGACACTCATAATATTTAATCCATAACCATTAAGCTTTTAATAAGTTTCCTGTTTCAATAGTATTCAGTTTTTATGGTATATTGCTATCATTCCTTCTCTGATCGTAGCTCAAATCGAATTAATTCGTCCCATGCTTATGAAATCCAATGAATATGTATTAACAAATAGTTAATTCTGAATTGGTAATATAGATTGATTTTATAGATAGTTCTATATACTCGGGGGATAAAACAAATATGTATACATCATGCGTGCTGTATACAATATCCATTTTAAGAGTTAAGGCTGATAAAAACATGATGACGTGTGAAGTTTTCTCGTATAAAACTAAAATGATCCAGAGTATTTTGGTGTTTTGCAATTTAAAAAAGACTAGGTATTTTATTAGATATAATTTCGTAGAACAGCGGTCGCAGCGCTCGCGGGCTAATCACGAACACAGGTAGCATATCGCAGCATCTCGCGCGCGACACACTATCCATTCCGGTTATTAATGAACACGGACCATTTTCGAATTTCGCCGCCGCTCGGACAGCCTACTGACAGCTGTTTATTTATCAATGTCCACCATACGTCCGAGCATCATCAGCAAATACTCGAATTTACATAAGAAAGTCGTAAGACCCGTACGAAGCTTACCCGTAACCGTGCATTCTTGTCTTGTACATTCAAGAATAATCCCAAATAAAGACCATACACAATGTTTTCCCGTTTATTATAGACTATTGTATTGATTGTTGAAAACGTTTACTTTTTCAATTAGAATCGATCGTGTGTAATAAGATATTCATAAACGCATATGCCCGCAAATACATAGAAATTAGCCTTTAATAACGTTTGAATGTCAGACTTGCTTTCGTCAAAAAACATTTTCCTCAGAAAGCCTATTGAAGCGCATCGAAGGGTCCGTCTGCGCCGCCGTATTACGATTAATTGATGCTAATTAATAAATTAATTAACCATGTTCATACGACGCATGAGCAATTCTAGTTTTTCTATAGCCAGGTAAGTTTTTATTTAAGCTATATATTTAGTTGCAGCCGCAGCATTCCCGTTTTTACAAGTTGGCCTGCAAATGGCAACGCATCGGCCGTGCGCTCATATTTTGTAATTAATTTATTAAAATCATAACAAGCATCGCGACGGTCTCCTAATTGGGACCGTGTTATGTTGCTCATTCATATTATAATAATTAAAACGATGCCGTATTTCATTATAATAATTTATGTCATATTTTTCTTATTTGCTCTCGCCGTTTCATAAACGTGGAACGTACAGGTTGTGTTTTGTTGTACCCGTCTGTATCTTTGTCGGTGCAATTATTGAATGAATCACAGTAATTGCTTCTTATGTGTGTTTGTTCAGCTAATGTAATGATTAATTAAAAATGATGCCAGCGAATTATGGAATTAATAAGCAATAACTTACTCAAACCTCTAAACCTGATCTTTATGATTGAAGTTGTCAATATAAGAGTATAATTTAATACAATTATGCTACAGATGTAAATTCTGATTACCTAATTAGTTCCACTAATTTCTAATTAGTACTTTAATCTAAATATGATATTCCAGTTATGGTTAATGCGATATAACAGTTATAGTGTAATGTACCGGTTGTTGATTCGATCAATTATTATTAATATTTATTATGAATGATATGGCGCCTAGAAGCTGAAACTATAAAAAATCAATCTTCTTACATCTCTTTGATGAGATAAGGAGGGCTGCTATGTTATAGCAACAAAATATAGAAACGATTTTTTTTTATTGGAACGAAATATCTTAGGCAACTGCCTACCTTGCTATGCGCCAGAATATAGCGTGAAGATAAAAAAAATTGAATACTTACTTAATATGGACTTAAATATTTTGACAAATAAAATGATCAATTTAAAAACTGATTGCTCCCAAGGCGGAGTTGGTAATTTATTACTAAATGCGAAAATAAAAATAATTTTAGTTGGTACCTTCTATCGTAATAGTAGGTACCAACTAAAATTTTTTTTATTTTCCTTGCCTGATAAGTTAAATTACGACGTAAGTTTTGCCAAAACGCACATTTTCTTTTGAAAAAAAGCAGTAAGTGACGAAGCCTATAAAATAAAGATTAAAGCATTAGGATAAAAACAATATTCTTGATATGAAAGAAGTCAAAGACATCATGAATTAATTATATAATTAATGTTATTTTTAATGAAAATTAATATAGAAACGTACACCTTCGTAATACTGCTCTAATCAGTAAACATAATATGGTGTATGAAATATTTTGTGAGATGCAATCACGGAGACACTATGGCCCACGTGTTGATTGAAGTCGCCGACAAAACGGAGTCGTCACGTAGTTGCCTCGGTACAGCATATTCTCGAAATAAACCCCGCTTTTGAGAATACTGCTCATTCATTTTTCAATCTAGATATAGGATTGCGGTACGTGTTACTGTTGTTCTAATAAAAACATCAAGCTTTTGTAAGTTAAGCGCAAATTGCTAAATTATATTACAGTGTTTCCCTTGGTAGTCTAACAAATTCAAAATAAAAGAAAATAAAAAATAAGTCAAGATATATAGAATACATTACGTTAAGATTTTGAATAGTCAATGCATTTAATGTCTCAAATATGTAATATACATTTGGTAACTTCATTGTACCTAATGTACATTACATATTTGTCACATTTAATGTCATAAAAATACGAAAATCAGCCAGATATTATTGACAAGCTAACATAACCTATCATAATTCACGTAACATCGAAAACAAATTTCCATCGACAAAAGAATTTACAAGGCGAAGGCGAGCAAGCGAACACGCGTCTGGCACAGACATAAATACACAAACGGACATTATATAGAGAAGGCCAATTTAACAGACTTATTGTCTCCGCGCATAATGCGAGACGTTGGGAGATGCAAAAGGAAGAAGAGATGCGGAGTTCCCGACTCCGGCTGATACAAAACAATGGTATTTAATCAACGATGATAAATGCTGGATTCGAGCACGTTTTTTAACGATACTGCCGTATTGTTTTGGCGAGAGCTTACCGTTGAATACGGAGATAAGTCGCCGCTGAGAGTGGCTTAGCTGACAAATTGGAATAAAAGAAATATTTATTCGTGTTCACGTTGTGAAATCTTTAGATTTGAATACGTATTGTGAATATTCTCACATATTTGTATTTAGCATATCTCTTTAGTTTGTCAGAACATAAAGTGAAATTGGAGATCTTAGACTTATCATGTCCATATCTTAAAATATTTTTTCACCAGAGCACCAGACTATAATCATTGGACATTGAAAAGAAAAGATTAT
>JAYDZJ010000019.1:3743463-3758455 GCA_034509065.1 Eueides lybia
TTTTCTTTCAATTAGATCATTTTTGTATATAACATAAAAAATAAGTTAATCACAATAAATGTATATGAAAATAACATTTATCTTATCTTACTACGATAGAATGTCCAATTTTCTTCTAAACTAGTAGGTATGATAAATAAAATTATAAAAAAGAAATCACTTACCTCTTTCGCCAACAAAGATATCATCAATATCTACAAGTATCCATCTATCGAGGCTCAAGCTGAGCTGGCCGTGGCTGAGATAACTCAGAGCGTCGAGGAACAGTATACGATGTAACCAAAACTGGAGTCCCGATCCAAACAGAACTCTTTGGACGCCGTCCAAGCGCCCGTGGTCTTGTACTACAGTCGCTAATGGCATTCGGTCCTCTATACGGAAATAGAAATATGAAAACGTTATTAAACTCATCAAATTTCATCGTGTTTTATAACAATATAAAAATAAGACTTAATCGGAACATCCCGTGTAATAAAAAGGAAACACAAACATCTCGCCCAGAGACTACACAACAGAAAACGATATTTCAATATAATATTTGTAGAAAACATTTTCTACAAAAGCCGCAAAATTGTTAGGAGCTCTAAAAAACAGAGTCGCTTTAAAACGTTTCTGTTAGCGAAGCTTGTTTGCGGTTCACGGAACTGACCCAAAATACACACCCACGTTACGAAACAAGGCTAATTCCAAGAAACTGTTGAGGTCTGGAATAACAGCCAAGTTCTTGCTAATAGGCTTAAAATGGAATACGAGCCCACGGCTGTTCATTTTATTATTAATTAGCATTACCTATTGGACGCGTCATTAATAAATGTAATTATAACAACGAACTTGTTTACACTAAAATTTAGCATTTTTAAAGAATATATAATCTGATTTCTTATTATTTTAAGTATATCAATGATTTGGTAAGGTTATAAATTACGAATAATACTATTTATCGGTAAATAACATCCACATTAATTATTATTTTCGCATCAAAATAATAAAGAAAAAGTCTAAATAACTTTTCACACACAATACATACACCTAATTAAACCGTATCACATAATAATGACGCCGTAGCGTTGTATTTATAAAGGTAGTTCATTTTTCATAATCTCAAATGTGAGATAATATAATATTGACACATCTAACTGCAAAACATATTCGCATTTAGTATCTTTCTTTATTTGAGTATAAAAATGAAACGTAATAAAATATGTGTACATTACGTACTAGGATCAACATATATAGAAATAACAGAACACGCGTGAAAACGTGTAAATATACAGGAAGAAAAGTGGGGAACTGTCAATTTGCGCATTTTTATAGACTAGGCCCCGAGCTCCCCTCGAGATAAGAATTGTTTTTATTGGTCTGGCTATCAATTTAAATAAGTAATTGACTTTCCCACACCGGGGCAAAGGCCTCGTTGAGGATATTTTACTCAATAAACTGTAATTGTCTAATCGTCAAGGACGATCATCGTAAACTTAGCCATTTTATTTTATATGAATCATACTAGGGGTTATTTGGTTAGTTATAGTCTAGTATTCCTTTTATCTTGTAGACGCTTTAGGAGTTTATGCGTTTAGTTATTAGGTACAATTTTGATTGACTTTGGGTCTCTTGGTTTTTATTAAATTCACGGTGAGTAACGTATCAAATTCATTTGACCTTTTGACAAAAGTTTTGAAGCCTGTGTCATAGAAGACCGAGACTAAGCGATGTAAAGCAAATTTATAAATTGGGCTTTTACAATTATAATACGTTTTTTTTTTTAATTAATACATGATATGTTTGGTAGAATTTGGCAACAATAAATGAAATTTATTGTATGAATAAAACTCATTAAATTCTAGATTTATAAGATACAGTTTCAATTGCATTTAAGAATTTCTGAATTATTTAACTAACATATAATCATTACTGTCAAAACATAGATAGGATTCAATAACTTAATTTTGTAAAAAATAATTAATAAAACTTATTCAAACGATGGGTTTAGAATTCTTGAAGTGACTACCGCATATTATTATCGCAAGCATCTCTTCTTACGCCATATTATTATTAAACATGAAAACGTAGTGTCTATACACTTTGTTGCCAAAGGCATTGCGTGTTGAGGTGAGCAATACCGGTAGTTTTTAGTCACACGCGCCGCTGTGTCACGACGGCCTCATTTCAAATGTATTTATAGTAAACAGATAAGTATGTTTACAAAACGCACTAAAGATCACGTAATATAATGTTAAACAATTGACCTAGACACAGTATACGGTGTGAATCCGGCCAGCGCAAACAGACGATCCCTGCTAATGAGTAAGTTGAATGGCTTCATTCAGTATGCATGTTAAGTATGCAATAAATTTTAAAAGATTTATTATATATCTACGTTGAATAAATCTCAAAAAATATCAGTTATATATTTCTTTAAAGCAAAGCAACAACTTTAGGTGTAATGCCGCATTTAGATGTGCTATTTACCCACTATTTGACACTTAGTTCATATCATTAAACAGTGAAAATCGAATAAACATTTAACATTTCACAAGAGTATTTACTACATAGCAACACAGTTACAAGTTACAACGTTATAACTTTCCCTTAAAATAACGAAAAAGCATATTCGTAAGAAATTAATAAAAAAAAAATCTTATCATTTATTTTCAATACACATTGATATTATAGGCAAACCATGTCCCTATAGGTTTCATGGGTCATTAGCACAGAGCGTGTCCGAATGGCGCCAAGTATTGGTATTCATAACGTGCGGCAATCGTGCCGGAATTCCAGTGATGTCATCTAATTCGATATTTTATGAATACTGTTGTGTCGCACGTAAACCCTTCCGTGCCACACATTTTTATTTTTGGGCATAATAACGTATTTCACGCATGTTTGCTAAAGGAAAGAAAACGTTCGAGTTACGTGAGCTGACGGAGAATTCACCTTTTTATCGTTGTGAGATATACATTGGATATTACAATATTTACGTATTTCATTGATGATATGCGTAAAACGAAGTAACAATGTACTTTATGATTCCAATAAATATTGCCTTTATATTCATTGGTAAAATTCTATATAATACTCCCTATACAAAACCAAATATAATATATTGTTATGTGTACATACCGCTTGATCCATAGTCATTTTGTCTTAATGCCCAAGCCACAGGTTCATAAGTAGAAGAATTTGCACGAAATACCGTCCAATGATCGCCTGGCAACGATCCCCAAGCGGTTTCACCCGCACGAGCTAATCTCAAAACTGGCGACGCCGGGTTTAAAGCAGCATCCTGAATAAAATATGCTAAGTAAGTGAAAATATGACATTTCGTTAAATAATTACGTACATATTTCATATAGATACGTACATATGCAGGGTAATAATTATAATTCATGTTATGTCAGGATAATAAAAATACAATTGACAACTCTAAAACTAAAATAAATCTTTTATTGCATTATTAGAGAAAAAAAATATATCGCCAGTATAATTATAGCCTACACATGCCGTTTAATTTACTTATTATAGTTTTTTACTCTGTGCAATATTATGCAACAAAGAAGGGAAATCATATATTTTATAAATAAAAATATTTCCTCCATTAGTATTCGAACTCATTCCTTTACATATTAATATTCAGGCACATAATAAAGACGATAGCTAATTTAAAAATAGAAAAACCATAATGATAAAAGTAATTTCTCTTAGAAGAAGAGTAATAGCGTCGGTGACAACATAGTATGTAATAAATCAATTTACCTTAAGCCTTAAATTGGTATGCATGAAGAGTGGAAATCCTTTCAACTGTGCGCCAACAAGGCTCTCTTCCCCTGGTGTTGCAAATCCTACGACCCCTACTGAATATTCTCGACAATATTTGTCGAGAAGTTCTCGATTCCATTTGTCCATATTTGCATACTTCGACAGCGACTCGAACACAATTACACCGTATCGCCCCTTATCCAAAGTGGTTAAAACTGGCAGACTTTTGCCTGCTACTTCCACTTTATACCTGTTCATTATTATAAGCGTTTTAATTTTATTTATTATATTTTACTTTATTAGCACATAAGGATATTTTATAAAATTATTATTTTTACAATTTCATTGTTATTCATAAACGATATGCACCGTTTAGTCTTACTGGCATGCCACTGCATATTAGATTGTCTTATGTATAACATAGGGCAATCTAATAAATGAACTTATAAACAAATGGCAAATAAAACTTTATCTCTATAAGAATTATTAAATATAATATAAATTGAACATAAATAAGATGTCTCATCTTAATTTCAGGCTTGTCGTGTCATAAGAGCACAATCGTGCGACTATATACGCGACAGGTTGTGGGTTCAATGTCCACCCGAGGAAATGAAAAATTTAATGTCAATGCCTAGGTTTCCAAGTTCTCTCTTACCCTGCTACGCAGAGCACAGCGTGAAACTATAAGAATAATAAAACAAAGACCAAATGAAACGACTTAAAATGTTATGTAAGGGTCAAATAACTAAAATAAATCAAATAACAATTGTATATATATTTACATATTTAAATGACTCAAGAATCTGAAACATTATTATAACCCTAAAGGCGTTATCGTTATTATTTTTTTTTACAAAAGAATATTGTAGATATTGAGTTTAATTATAAAAATAATGACATGTACCTACTTTAGTACATATGTACTTTAATTAGTAATTTTTATTTTTGTATACTAAGATCTTTGATGGATCGTGTATCTGTTATTATATTTTTGAAAAATATACGCTTCGAACACTTTGCGTCGTAGTCACGGATAGACCACTGTAGTGTTCTTACTCACTCTCATAAAAGATACTACTTTAGCTGTACAATATAAACGGTAGAAATTATATGTCATTTCTAAGATTCCGAATGAAAAAATATATTTATGAAGAAACTTTAAACAATAACAAAGTTAAATTTGTCCAATCATGAAAGAAATAATAATAATTTACATGTATTTTTCGTATTTTGCTCATTTGTCGTTTCACTGTCGTGTCACTGAATTGCGTTTTCTATAACTGGCAATTAAAATCGAACACAAAAATGCTTTGTGAATAGATGCAATGTTTTCCAATTATTATGAGTATGTTCTATTGTAGTAATATTTTCTATCTTTTTTTTTTGGTGAAAATAAACATGACAACCAATGTATTGGAATTATAGTTTAGTGTTAATTAGTGTATCGGCAACAACAACATTAGAATCATTGATAACTTATCGTTGGTACATTAATGTTAGATAAGTACATAACGGGCAAATTCGTAGATATGAAGGAAAATATCGAAACGCTGATTTTCCAGGGTTAAAGTACATTTCAATTTGGCCGTTCAAATGTGCACATAGCAAGGGAAAACGGTAAGTTGCAAATAGCATTTATCTACCTTCCTGAGATATCTGTAATTCATATACTCTTAAACTTTAATATATGCACTCGTTCAAACTTGCCGAATTGGCAACGCAAATCATCAATATTATTTGCAATTGAAAATGGGATATTGTATGAGCTCGAGAATCGTATTTTATGTATAGTGAGGATTGTATACATAAATTAGCTTGCGATGGTCTGATTCTAATTACCTTAATTAATGTGTCCTCCTATTACGGGAGACAGTGCTCAATTTAAATCTAAGCACGCGAAACGGTCCAATTTAACCGTGAACCGAAAGCTACGAGGCGTAATTCGTGATAAGGGAACGAGTAAGTTGAATAACAGGGGCATTACGATAGAGGCCCACGATCCCTGAGGTAATAGAGGTAATCATTAAAGGGTCGGGTCGCACTCATCTAAAGTGCAAGCGTAATGAAGTCAGAAATGAAAAGATTTTGTTTTTTTTTTTTCAGTATATATTAAGATAGAATATATAAAATATACAGTATATTAGCTATAATATTTCTTGGTTACAATTGGTTGCAAATATAGAGAGAGTTAAATACAACTCAGAAAAGAGGAAAGCAATAAAACTGTTCAAACTAAACAAGTGAACAAGGAGTGTTATAAACAAGAAGTTGTGAGAGCAGGAGACGTCATGATAAGGAGCGCTCGCGGTGGAGACTGGCTCTAATGGCGGTAGCAAAGTGCTACGAGTTAGTAAACTAACGGTCGCCGCAACCGCCTGCTTCTATACAACTTAGGGTCCGGTCCCTCAAGTTACTGGCTTTGTTATTAGACGCTTGAATAAAATCTTTAAGAGACAAGTGTTTCGCCTTAAATGAAACTAAATCCAAATAACCCAAATAAAACCACAAAGTGGAGTTTTGTTTGACAATTATCTATAGTTGATGACATAATAAATATGCATGAATATTTAAAAAATCCTACGAGCAAAGATTTGAAACAACGACAAAAGATTAAATTGAAGCACGCTTAGGAGGTACCCACTCAAACCTGAAGCGATCGTAAAATCAGTAAACGGCTATTATGTAAATGTGAGCCATAAAATTTTCCATTTCCAGATCACTTGAACAAATCAAGCATTATTGCTCCTTATCTTTTATAGGTTAAGTTTTGAAAGAATTAGGATTGCGTAAATTCATCCCAACGTAATTAAGTCATTTTCGTCAGCAATGAGGTTTAATGGGGAAAGGCAATGAAAGGCGAGGCGCGATACCATTTCGACTGAAACTAACTGTGACCGCAACGACTTCCGCTACGCGAAGCGGCAACGTGAAGCTGCCGCCTTATAACTTCACGTTACTGAACACACCTACTAGTACGGTATTAATTAGTGTGCATCACATGAGCAGAATAAGATGTCTTAATTATTAATAACAATTATTAACTCTGGAATGTATCACCTGTTATGTAATACAATGCGACGTACGTGCTACATGGGAGGTTCATTAGAGTAGATTTAATTAACGTTGAGACACAAACAAGAAATTGTTACTAAATGATTTTAAGATAAGCGTTAATAAATAATAATCTATGTGTTATTTTATTCAGGTATATAATAGTTAAGCCATCATTCACATATAATACCTACTGTTTTACATCTCTAGTTGCTGTTCTAAAGTAATTGTAATAAGTGCGTTTAGGTTCCATACACAATTGAAAAAAAACTCTATATTTAAAGAGTTCATAAGTGAAATTTCATCATTAACGCAATTGAACGTACCACGCACGCACGCTTAGGGGACAGTCTGACCCTCCATGTTAATTCGCAAAATTACACCCACTAACTGTATTTGCTTCCGTTTGCTTCCCGTTTTATTAATCTTTTAGAGGCCAAAAGCAAATATGACTTGGAAATTGTCAATTTACTACAGCACTATTTCAATTTACGTGCAATCTACGGGGAACAAAGTAACTCCTCTTCAGTACGGCACTTTTTCAGATATGATTTTATGTTCAAAAATGATATTACTAAATACTATAATATGCATCTTTCTTATATATTAAGTCAATATAACGTCACACACTGTTTATTAAAATATTAATTATATTATTACATATTATAAAAAAATAATTATTCTACAGAAAAACAAAATGGGAAAACGTCGACTTATCTTTTTAAAAAAAAACAAAAATAGTAGTTATACTTAAAAACATAATGCCAAAGTTTAAACCAATTTTAAAAAATAGCACAAGAGAAAAGCTATTCGTTGCCCGTCAAACGTGTCAAAAGCGAGCACAACACCGACATCAGTTAAGTCAGTTTCAAACCGATTTTTATAAAGCGATAGAGTGACAGGGACTGGAGGAAAGAGGCAGCCGGAGGGCAAACACGATAGATAGGTTTACGCCCCGCCTTTCGAGCAGACTCCTTCAACTAGTCTGCAAACACCGTACACTAATAGCTAGTCATCAACAGAGCAGCTTGAGTAAATATTGCGACAGGTTTTAAGATACTTTACTTAATTACTTTTACGAGAAGGATATATAACTATTTAATTATGATACCTATGTAGTAAAATGTCATTTAAGTATAGAACCTACTAATTTATGTTTACGAACAAATATTAAATCTTAAAATTTATACATAAATTTATATAATTCATTAAATTGTATATAAAAAAAAATATAAAATATATAAAATTATAAAATGTAATACGTTATTTATAAACCAAATTTTTATTAAAAGCTATTCCGAAATGCGTCTAACGTTCACAATCATTTTATTAGAACCAAATGAGTCATACAATTTTGCTGTCTTGTCTCCTCCTCTCTTAAATTGTAAGATGAACAGTTCAATGATAAGATATAAGACAGGTAACAAGTAAGAATAAGTATCTTTTATGTCAATCATGATATTGTACATTGTTAACGACTGCGATGTAGAACTATAGCTTAAAGGAAATTAAAGATTAAACATTAAGATTTGAATAAAACTAGTAATATTTTTTCTGGTTTCAAAATATTTCTTTTATTCTATATTGAGCACATAAAAATGTTAAAAGTAAATAAATTAGTAAGTTTTTACTTACGTTGAATTAAGGTACGTGAATTATACTTTATTTGCTAACTAAGCATTTGTGAAATGAGCTTAAGCCTGAATTGCAACCGACGTAACAATGATCAGTTCCGACGTGTATAACTACAACACTGATAAGGATAACCGAAATATACAGAAGTAAGATAACCGTAATGTACAGTACAGGAAGTTCATTATTGCTAGTAAAATTAATATTCTATTTATAAGTACTATTTAAAATATATATATATCTCTTACCGTATACGGTTAGCCACAAGCAACTCGGCGATATCACGTCCCAAACGAGAGTAAAGAGATTCAGCTATCACCAACACTTTGGCATCAATACGTAAACGTGCATCTGAGCGGTGGTCGCGTGCTGTTTGTTGCTGGGACGCGAGTAACGAACATTGCGACAACGGCCGCGGCACCCGATCACGCCACACTAAGCTGTAAACCAAAATTCTGTAAAATATCACGAAGATAAACTATTTTATTATATATTTTATGAGTCATGTTAAAATATAAATTGTAAAGGGTATAGAACAAAATACTATGTTTTGTATGTTAACTGAGTGAAGAAGATCATAAGATTATATACGCTAAATATAATTATATTTTTTAATTAGATGGTTCTGCAATCAAAAGATACGTAGATCGTGTTCACATAACAAATTGAATAATGAGCAATATATCGCAACTGTCAATATCAACACCGACAACTACTTTTCTAGCTAATGTTGTTGTTTTATTTATTAAACAAATAATATTTCCTAATACAAACAACATTAAATCCATTATTTATAATATAAGTTTAGGTAATTAAAACTTTACTAAAATTGATCACTTCGTAATCTCCTAGCAAAATTTTGATGAAAATCAATCAAAAGCTGCCAAAGTTATGGCTGCGTTTAAAGCCGGAGCCACATCAAAGAGCCATTACGGTCTATCTCAAAAGCGTGAGAATAAATAAAAGGCGGAATTTGTGGGAAATATTTATACGTAGGCACGGAACCGTACCGTTCTGAGTTTGCCTCTTTGCTTTAATGAAAGCCCTGCCCTATCCGCCCGGGTAAAACTTTAACGAGGAGCTGAAAAGAATAACTGAGGCAAAGGCACTACTTATTTGCTATCCAATGGAGGCTACTACGGGAAGCAAAGCAATTCATTATTTACTCTAGACGTTACTGACATTAATTAAATTGTTACTTTTGATATCATAGTTAAACCATTTACCGGTTTGTAAAACGTGCAAATGTATAATATAGACTTAAAATAGTGTGTATATTCATATCTACATTTAATATAAAATCTACATTGAGATAACGGTTCTTAAAATTATCGAACTTAGTAGTGTTTGGGAAACAGCTTCCATTAATTAGGCAGAACACAAGTTTCGCTATAAATTTACAAAGTCGGGAAAACTTGCCGCCCCTGCCGCTCATCGCAGCGGTGTAAATTTAAGCCGATAAAATAAAATATTATCGTCCTAGCTACACGACATCCGCCCTAATTACATAAAATCACGTTATAAATTACTCTGAAATATTCGCCTCCTCGTTCTAATTTAGAAGTGAAAAGCTGCCAAACAAAGGGCGACAAGGACGCTCGGCACAAAGTTAAACGCTTTTAATTCTTTTGCGAAGCAATTTCCTGTGTTAACGGCTAATTTTATGCGCAATAAATCTTTTTCAATATTTCAATCAAATAGTCATCACATCATATCTAAATAAAGCCCGAAACTTATCCTGAAACACTAAAAGATATAAAGCCCATATTATATTTCATTTGGTAGATACTGCTCACCATTATATAAAGGTACAATAGCTGCTGACCCATGTCTCACGACTGAAAGCAAATATTATATTTAAATATATAATAGGATTGAAAAGCTTTACTAGCTGTCACGCAATTCAACAATAGACCGAAGGTAAGTCCACAACTGTCAAAGCGCTATTATTCTGCAACTAAGTGGAAAATTAAAGGATATTATTAAACGTGGATTACAATAGAAAATAAATAGAAAATAATTATTGACAATGTTATTCGTTAAGTTAATGCGATAGAAAGAATTTAACTACTCTTAATACATTATTTTACGTACATAGGAAAACTAAAGGTTAATAGTTTATAAAAGCTAAAAATTCTAAGGTTACATTACGGGTTTTAATGTAAAGTTACTTTTATATATCTTCGCAATCTTTAAGAGTGTATATTAAATATTTAGATATTATTTCCCTAAGCTCTATAATGCCCAAAAAAGAATTCTAATATAATAATAAGTTTAATTTCAAATATACAAAAGATTTAGTTTACCCTATGATGGGCCTATTAATTAGATTTTACAAATATTATCTGACCAATGTAAATTAATTAGGTGTGCCAATAAACTATAATATGAGTCGCGGTTAATCTGCCTTATTATCTAACGAAACATAAAATTTGTTTCAACTGAATATGATGAGCTATAACTAAAACGTTAATTTACCGCATATTAAAACATAGAATGTATGAAACACTGTAAACGCTGTTACATCTAATATTATATATTAACAAAATGGAACTATTGTTTCCTCGCTAATCCCAATATACAGTGAGGTGACCGAGCGCAATAATTTCATAATATTAATTTTCCCAACATCGACGTGTTTGCTACCGATAGTTAACAAGTAAATTGGATTTTGTGCGAATGACGCATATTTCAGCCAGAGTAATTAATTATGCCGAAGCGTGTTTTACGACGTTTTAATTTAAAATTAATAACAATCGCATGACTTAAATTAAAAACGACACGTGTGAAAATCCTTACAAATGCAATATCAAAAACTACCGAAAATTTAATTTCTGTTTGCAGGGCTTTCAGCTTAGTCAGACTAGCTTGAATTTACATAATGCTCATTGTTCAGAGGTATTAGATTGCAATAAAGCATACTACAGAGTTGAGGGTAGGTAATTAATGTATGCCGACGTGACGAACAGAGCGTGCTGATGCGCATAGACTGCACAGAATAACGTTGCACATGAAGAGAATCGACAAATTCTCATTATAGTCGTATAATAATATTTCGAATTACACATATTCAAACCGTTTATTTCTCATATCAAGTTTAAATAACAATATTAGTAGGTAGATACTGAGTATGTCTCTATTCCAAAAATAAACTAACCTTGTAAGCGGCATTGTCACATAATATGTATAGAAGACTATGGTAAGGACGGTCAGCAGCATAATGCCGGCTACGCACTTCCTCACATTAACATGACTGGCTAACCAAAGGCAACAACGAGGAGTTGCCGTTTTATGCATATGATTATAGTCTCCGCTCTCAAGCAGCGATCGCATGCTTCTACTTTCTCCAGCCATCTCTTACAATTAATTACACACCACTATATATACACAGCACAACACTTAGGCCTTTAAAAGTACACTTTACAATCTCTATCTGGGAACTTTAATGGCCGCGTTTGTCCTTGGTGGTGATTTTTGTCGCCACTTTCCGTGTTTCCACATTTCATAGTAACGCGGGGAAATGCAAACGCGTGGGTGCGCTGGAAAGCTGTATGTGACGGCCATCTCGTGCCGACAAACGTATCCGTTGCCTGTTTAAAATGGCCGCCAACGCATTTTGGCGGGTTGTTCTCATCACGGCGACTGGAAGCAGTCCTGGCGTTAGACCTCACGGCATCCGTATTAAGCACCAACGGACGCCCTCAGCCGATATCATCAGTTATAACTGTAACAAAAAATAAATATCAATATCATTAAACCTTTTTAATAAATAATAACTCTGATTCTAAGAATTATTTTTCTAAACAACTCATTATTAGATAGAGAAAGGCAATCAAGATTATAATATATTAATCTTTAATCAGAGCGAAAAAATAAAATATTTCAGCTATTAAATAAATTAAAACTATCATATTATCGCACGTTTTGAAAATTCCCATTTCTATAAGCTTGCTCTTAATTATCCTAACAATAAAAAAAGAATAAATGCGAGTTGGACTGGCCCATCGAAAGTTCTGTATCATTTCCATGATCATACTTTACTGCGTTGATATAGAACCTTACTTTTTCTGTTCTCCAAGATACAACAGATGTAAACATTTAGTATTAAAATTAACCTTTAAGAAATCTATTAAATGTCACTAACAACATAATTAGATAATTATCAGAAATAGAGAGCTCAGATGGTTTTTATCTTAAGCACAAAAAGAAATCGTGGTTCCATATTGAAAGAAACTGAACAATCGATAATCGTTTTTTAGGGATCGTGGCACGTATCATATTCATAATATAATAGGAATCCCTTGAGATTTTCAAACTCATCGAATCGTGAATACCGACCGGTCGGTGGTTCCTATAAATCCAACCTTCACGTTACTTGAATGATAGCATACATTGAAGCTCGACTTTACGCTGAAACAAACTTGTTCATCCGTGAAATGGAACAACCAAGGCTTTAAATTTCTGTATATTATAAAAATATTAATAAAGGTTTCTAAAGGAGAATTAAACGAAGTTATAAAAACTTTTAAAAATTTTAAATGTGAACTAAAAGAGTTGCACGAGAAAGAATTACATTAAGCATATACTTTATAAAGTACCCTACTTTAATACTACTGTACTGAGTAACTACCGCGCAAAAATTTGGAAGTCTGGGTTGGACGTGAGATCTCCATGCTAGTTACTTAGTCAAAAAGAATAATATGCAACATATTTCTTCTCTTTTAAAAAGTTATTTAAAAATTAAAACTAAATATATTTTTTTGAAATAATATAATACTTACTCGCATGAACATCAGATTACTAGTAAGTGATTTTAAGTTATCAAATAAATTATTACTTCGAGGTGTACGAATAGACCAATTTCGATATATGATTCAGTCACTAAAAGGGAGAATTCGAGTGCTCAATTCGAAGCAGTGGTTACGATGTAAAACGCGCCTTGAATCTATGATCACAGAACTGTTTGAATAATAACTATTTTTATATTACAAATGTCTGCAAAATTCTATTTTCTTCCATGTCCACGTGAATCGTCTAAAATAAAATAGCACTAGCAAATTAAATATGTATTGGTATGCTTAGATTTGTACACTAAAATAAAAAGAAAGCTGTGATTACTTCTAAGAATAATTGCTTGAAGATTGTAGACGAGCAATTAAAGTTCTTAATTAAAGTGTAAAAAACGGAGCTTCTGCTGGTGTCGCTTATAGAGGAGGCGTGGCGATAAGAGTTTGAAAAAGGACGGTTAAGGAAGTCGAGAAAAATTCTTTAGTACAATAGATACGTCGTATCTGCCAAAGACACTGGTAGGTAACTAGATGAAAAGAAAAGTAGAAAAGTATACAAAAGGAATTAAGGGCGGGAATTTTTGCAGAAGTAATCAATATTAGAATTTTTTTCATTTACTAAATATTAACTTATTGGTTATCTTAGAAAATCTTACTTTAAGCTTTTAACCTAATCTGATTTTTATAAAACATAAGCTAAGAAGCTAGGTGGGTGGTTGGTGCTTCAGTCATTCAGGAGCCACGGCGGCAGATGCTACACAGAAGGACAGGTCAAATTTATCACTCTTTTTTAACTACCACAAAAGATAAAATGCAATACAATTGGTTCACCATGCAACATAATGTCTGTAAAATAGGCTTCAATGACTTGAAGTGCCTGTACCTACTGTGCCTTCGCTGATAAACATAAAAATATGAAAAAAAAAATATTTTTCTATATTCTTCTTTAAATATTGTGTTTAATCACAATCTCATATATCTACAAACAAATTTACATATTGAAAGACAATGCTATCACGTATGGGTCGCCTCAACTTATTATAACTTTAGCGGTTCACAACACCTCATCTTCGTTGAAAGCTTCAGAAATCCACAAAATTCGATAAGCTTTAACACGAAATTCCCACAATGCAAAGATCTACAAATTATTACAATATGAATCATAATAACACGTCTTTGTTAGGGTGGGGTTTATATCGTGGTCGTATTTGCTTGTTTTGTTTTTATATACCTATTTAAAAACTGATACTACCTCTACAGACATACATACGATCTATACCTTTTTTACATATCATTGAAAATTAAAAACTACTAAAAATAATACAAATTGAGGCCAAGGTGAGTAAATGATTTTTTGTAAATGTCGCAATCATGCACTTAAAATGTTCTTAAATCTATTCTCATGACAATATGATCGCTATGATCCTAGCTACCATAGCGTTAGAGTAAAGTGGAGTCATGAGATATAACTGCTTGTCTCCGCCTTTAACGGTAATCTTCAATTTGTATACAACAATATTTAGTATGTGGAGCTATCAGTATATCACGATATCGTTACGAAGATAACGTGCAACTACTTAAGTAAGTTGTTTTTTATAACTATGAACATGTCCTAATGAATGTTTAGCGCTTTAGAGCCTGTTTCTCTTCCCCATTCTTAGATCTAATTTCTTTGTTTATTACATTTTAACAAATTGCATTCTTAAACAAATCACATCTCATATTATGATTATGGACTAAAATATTGAGAACAAATTAAATAG
>JAYDZJ010000019.1:4249450-4261856 GCA_034509065.1 Eueides lybia
TAATTATTTCAATTTTCATAGGATTCTTTTATTATATTGTATTTAATTTTATATTATAACGAACAAAAAATTAAGATAAGAGAAACGAGTTCAAGATCAAGTAGTTACTGACAAGCTATGTAAAATGTCGGTGTTAGGATTTTTAAAATAATTTATAAAATTATTATTATAATATTATATTGCTGGGCTGAGAAAAATATGAGAACAATTTTATAAAAACATTAAAAACTTTGTATTTTAATATTGTGATCAAACAGATTATTAAAAAGTTAAATAAAACATATAGAATATATCACTAAATAACTTATCATAAAATGTTCAACGTAGGTATTAAATAATGCACGTGAACTCGTTTAATTATACTTATTATACTTTTCGGAGAAGACATTCATGAGTGTAAATCGGCTTCACTTCGTGACTTTTTGGCGTTTGAGTCTACATTTTTTTTCGTACAGGCTTTATGTATTGAAAAATGCTTGAATTGGACTGGATTTGAGAAATGCTTGAACTGGACTTATATTATTAGGTTAATATATTTGGGTTAGTAGTAAACCGAGTTAAAACAAAACTTGGTGTCCATATAATATCTACTCTTTTGATATTTATATGGGCATTGCGTGTGCAGCGCATTACTCAACATTGCCACGTGGACGTTTATTTTCAAAATCAATGATTCTCATTACATTAACATGGATCCATATTTTTTATTACGTTAATAAAATGGTCGAACATCTTTTAAAGAGTGAACCTGTCGCTCATTTCGCGCTTATGCTTTTGATGGGATAATATTTGTACTGTTAAACATCAGTATTTTTTTGGCTTTATGCTATTTTCTAATTTTAAAAATATTTAATTAGGTGGCCTATACGCGTGCAGATACATATTTTTGAGATTTTTTTTATAACTGCATCTATCTTTCATTAATATTTCTATAACAATCGTTTCAGCAGACAGGTAAACATTTTAAAACTGTTTTTTTTGTGTTTAAGTTACCCTAATAACTTTATATACTTCGAAAAACAAAGTCATTTTTATTTTGTATCACAGAGAGATACTTTGATTTATAGATGTATAGATTATTCAAGTGTATGGAGGGTAAATTAGTTAATTATTTTAGTATCAATATATTTTATGCAAAAATTAAAAAAAAACATGTATAAGTTTTTTTTTTAATTTTCTGATCTGTAGTTAAAGATTTATAAAAAAACGGCTCACAATCAATGTTAAGGCTGAATTTTTCTATTCATTTTAATATGTCACTAAGAAATTCTCATTAAGATCAACTATAGAAGTTTCTGTTAAGACAACATTTCATTATTGCTCAAAGTGAAGGTGGACCACTGCGGGTCTGGATTTTCAGGAATGAAAATCTTCGAAATTTTATATAGCCTAGATCCGACCTTAACCTTGCAGCTACACAAAAAAAGTTTTATTTCAGAGAATGTTCAAATAAAATCATTAATTCATATTCTGCAAAGTATGTTTATGATATATGCGGGCATAGATATATGCGGGTGAGGATCGAGTATCTCATTCCCATGCCCAGAATAATATATATTATTCTATTTAAAAGACTTAGCACTTTACGCGAATAAATTCATCAGTTAGAACAACTTAGAATTTTCGTTATAGTAAATAATCTTATATTATAAAACACGATGAAATGGATATCGTAATCTGGTTGGGTAGAGTATAAAAAAATACACATTTTAACTTTTGATTTATTCATCATTTGGTGGCAGAGTAACGAGCTTATATAGCTTATATAGACCAATGCATTAGACTAGCGATCTCCATTCTCCACATCGATATCAATATCAGTAATTCTATTTGTGTCGTTTGTAATACGTTTAAAAATGAATTGACAATTCTAGATAGGCCACAACCTTTAAGCAAAATATAAAGAGGGTTTGGTTATTATACTTTTACAACTATTTACAATCTTCGATTAAAGCTCTACCATTGTATAGTAGATCGAAATCTACACGTTAATATAAACGTAGCACCAACAAACACTAGCCCATAATAGTAAGCAAATATTTTCATGCAAACAATATTTTAAGATTACTAGATATTTAATTATTATATAACAAAATATGTGTAAATACAGAACAATGTTAATATATTAGTATATAACAAGCCCGATAATTGTATGATGCTATTTGCTGACAATGTGCGGTGTTTCCTGTGCTTAGTTGCTGTAGGCACCTGCATAAGTAATCACGGTATGAGAACTTACGGTCTTCTTGTAAAATTATGCGACGGTACTAATGATACAGTGCCTACCCTTTGTGCCGGCTGGTTTTATTAAATAGGCGGAACGAAGAAAACAAAACAGTAGATTTGTCTTTTATATGTGTCATACAATGGTTTCTTTACTTTAAAAAATGTTTAAAATTAACATTTTTATGTTATCTACAAAAAAAACCACTTATCGTATTCTAGTGATATAGAAAACTAAAAGTCTTTAAGATCTTATATTCGGCCTTATCTGTGGATTGTTGTACTTAAGGTAAATAGAGATAACTAAGAGCTGTGTACTATAAATAACATATTAAGTGACAAGTAAGTCAGGTTTGTAATAATTCAAAATAATTGAGCATTCCGAAACTAATTAACTAATTTCGAATTATTAATATTTAAGTGTCTTTTACGGTTTAGGTACTTATTTATATATAAGTGTTTTTTAGAACTATTAATATACATATAAGTGTTTTTGTCATATACTATTTGCATTTAAAGTGTTTAAGGTATGTTAAAGTCTAGGCTTATTTATAAGGTAAACAGGTTTAAAGGTAATATAAGGGAAGTCGTTTCTTTGTTGAATTCTTCTCTATCACCTCTTAGTTAACATACACATTACGTACTATGATATTTTTGCAAATGTTTAATAAAACTATTGAGATAATTTAAATATTGCAATAATATAAAAATTGCAATCAAAGTAGGGAAAAGGTAACAAAGCCCAAGCAATAATATTAAAATTTAATATTACCGCCGTTAAGCATTTTGTTTCGTGAATAATAAAAACCGGTCAAGTTCGAGTCAAACTCGCCGAACGAGGGTTCCGTTTTTTACTTTTCGCATTTTAGCTAATCGTATACCTAACGGAAAACGGAACCTCCGTTTTATCCTTTAGAGATACGAAACACTAAAATATCATCCAAATCAGTTGTAAGCATACTAATAATAATGTAAGTTTTATAAAGATCCGTGCCTAAACGGAGAAATATTGGTGTGTCTGTGATTTTTTAGATAAATGAACTTGAGAGACATCTCAAGGCCATTTATTTAAATATTGATAATGTAATAAATATAAATTTTACCGATATATGATTTTTAGGAGCACAGAAAAAAATCAAGCTTCTACGAGTAAATCAACGCAATCAAAAGATTCGAGTATTTAAAAAAAGTGAGCACATACAATACAAATAATAAAAAGAAAAGTGTAAATGTATAAAAATTTCTTAGAAAATCAATATTACAAACTTACATTTGTACTTTATTTCAATGAAAAATACTATGAAACATTTGTGTCTATTTATTATTGTATCTTTTTGTCTATTTTTTACACAGTTGACTGCATTGAATAAGTATAAGTTCAGTACTCATGTTGTAGTGATCTGAAATATATTTCGTAAATAACAAAAAAATAGTTTACTTTTTGTTTTTCTTTAATAGCTTCAAGATTATTTAAAATTCTAAGTTATTACAAAAAAAATTAACCCTATCTTCATTTATTAGACTTAAAATTAAAGAATAAGTTTTTCAATTAGAGTTACTAAAGGATCATGACATTATATTATATAAAGGAAAAAACAATTGATATGATAAAATATTAGTCATACGAATTACAAAAAGTAAATAATGTTCTCCGTATAAAATAAGAATATATTTTATAAGATTTACTGAGCCGAACTAACTATATTACACGCAACTGCCTCACAATACATTACATATTATATTTTATATCGGAATATAGATCCACAAGGAATATTTCTAATTTATGCGACGAGAACTTGTTTTGTTGTCATTATTTTTATCATTATCATAAACAAGTTTTATCTAATGATTACTAGCTTACGATGATAGTTTTGCTGGTTTATATATACAATATCTTAAGAAATAATTGTTAGACACTACTTCATTCTATACGTAAACATTGTACAATTTTTTTTTATTATTCAATAACTCTTCTCTTAACTTATAGAAATACTTTGTCCGTTTTAATAATAGTACTTAAAACTGGAATTAGATTGAAATACTAAATTTCAATGGAAATGTCATGTCGGTATATATGAATCTAAGTTATACAAGATACAGTAAAGTCATGCCACGTCGTATGTCATACTTAGAAGTATATTCATATGTGGCGTCGTAGAAATAATTTGTAAACAAACTAAGCATTATTTGCTTCGGTTAAGTGCTTATTCGATGACGACAGTATTCTAATGATTTCTTTATACAATATATATTTTTACATAGATACTTCACATTTCGAGAGCTTATTTCTAAGATGTATAAAAATGATGTAAATGTTAAGATACAAAACAACTAAAACAAGATTGGTTCTTTGTTTTTGTTAACACAATAGGCAAAAAGTGTAAGACCATTATTGTAATTGATATACGAGTATTTACAAATTTTCTTCTTACAAAATGCGTGTATTAAATAATGGCAGATAACTATGGAAGTAGATAAACATTGGTCGACTAGATGTAGCTTCACGTGGTCACAGGGAATCTGGATTAGATTTTTTTTAAATTGAGTGAACGTTTAGCTTACTAAACGAAATATACTCACCTATATTAATTTATTATGTAATACAACACTAAAGTGATAACATGAAGATTTTTTAGAACTCAGTTACGCTTTAACCAGCATAAGAAAATGCTATTACAGATCTTTGACGGTAGTTTTTTAAATTATTAAAAAAATGTAGTTAAAAATTCTGTGGCGGGCACTAGACTATTATGGGGCCGTCATGGATCACCCAGCTCCGCTTCCGTCCATGAGGATAATAAAATACCGTGCAATATTTTAAAAAAATATGACATTTCAAGAGTATTTTGTCGTTTAAAAAAGAGATGAACAATTGTGTTTCAGTGTTCTACGTTCTACAGTTCTACGAGTACAACAGTTTAATAAGAGTATTTATGACGGCAGCCGAGTCTGCGCTTGCCTGTACAGGTTCCACAGTGATAGTGCAGAAACGGATCTACTTTCGGAGTACAAGAAATCGAATATCGAAAATGTAATCTCAAAGATCCGCAGAGGTCTTGATACTTGGCTATTTTAATACCCATAATCCCAGTTGGCGCGGCGCGGCACTGAACCACTCATTATACAAAATGAGTGGTTCCCAGAAATGGACATCCACAACGCTTCCTTATTAGACCTTTTACTGAAATCTGTGTTTTGTCGTTGATGCTCCTCTTGGGTTTTTGGTACTATTAACCACGGCAATCGCAGAACATCAGCAACCCATTGCGTCGTCTGGCATTATGGCCCGACCGTTAAAATCCAATAAATATTATATCTATTGAGACATCCCTCGGGAGTGCTTTCTTATGAAGTGAAACGAACCTGGTTCACTTCAATCTCCAGAAGACACAAGTCTGCGTGTTAACCACAAATAACCCAATTTGTGTGTCACCAATTATCGAGAACAGCCCTCTTAAAGCCGAGCCCAGCATCGGTATCAGCCTCCGCATTTTGAATGACTGCCAGTATTGTGATCATCTCGAAAACAAGCATATGGGCTTTAAAGAAACAGTGTCATCAGCAAAGTATGAAAGTGAAGATTAATTAAGTTGAATAAAGATCACCGCAAATATGGGGCCCAGTAATTCTCAGCTTATCTTCTGGAGGTTGAATTGGGCCAGGTTCCTTTCACTCTCTAAGGAAATACTCCGTAGAGATACCTCAATAGAAGACAAAAGTTGATTATGGCACTGGTTGATGGTTTCTTGAAAATGATATGTCCAGACGAATTATACAACGTTCACTATGCTATTGTCTACATAGCTAACTATTGTCTGACACGCATTATATGCAGAAAATACGGATTAGGGGACAGTATGTGTGATGCCAGCTTTCATGTGCACATTGCATCCCCACTTTCAACACTTTTCACATTAATTACTATCGGGAGAAGTATTCGAGAGGCGTGGGTAAAATATATAATTTTCGGGTTCCGTATCTTAAAGCAAAAAACAAAACCCTTAAATCAATTTAATATCAGTCGATGTGACTGTCGTCTGTCAAGACTACTTGTTTCAAAGTCGGATGACACCTTTATGCGACCTTCAAGCTGAAATTAATATCTCATCTAAAGCAAAAAATGTGAAATGAGAGCCAAGTTAAAAGTTCTGTAATGCATCGTTCTCGACATTACCCCCAACAGAATCGTATACCTTTATAGTATACGAGTGCTGAGTTCACGTGGGATTAATGCATACGCTAATAAAATTAAGTTTGTCTACTTTTATAAATTATATATAACTTTGGTTACAGTCCTGATTGATAAAGATCTCTCAGTGGGTGATTGTAGGCACTTGGTCAGTTTTACGTTGTTTTGTATTCAACAGCACGTGGAAAAAAATAATTTATTAAAGTCATACAAAAGAATAAAATATATTCAGATTTTATTATTCAATTTTTTTTATATTTGTATTCAAAACAATATATTTTCACACGAATCATTATAAATTCGGTTGGTTTATACCCGCCGCTATGCCGTGTTACTAAAATTTAATAAAGCCTCATTATCTTACATCTTAAATATTACACGCATAATAGGTATGCCAAAATAAATGGTAAGGTATAATAAACGGGAATATGAAACAATTCTTCGTTCTTTTTCACATTTGTTTTTCACCCTGTCCAGAGACCTGTCGTGGCGCAGCGGCACGAGCGTTGCCTTGTTAACCGACAGGTTCTGAGTTCAATCCCCAGTCGAGGAAATGAAATATTTAATATTTTCAATTTAAATGTTTTCATTTCTTCGCTCTGGTAATAAGGCAAAGCGCGGCGTTGAGTTCCGCCACTCAACACGCAATGCCTCAAAATCGGCGGAAAGTGAGGAACGGAAGTGGAACAGAGTGTCTTGTCACTAGGTTCCTGGGTTTCCTCTGCCTACCCTGCCTTGTACGGGATACAGCGTGAAGCTTAAAAAAAAAGAAAAAAGAAAGAAATTGTTTTTCACAAGCGTGCAACTGCAATGCCGACGTCGACTGTAACTGTAGGAGAATATAGTGAATGCGATATGCCTTTACAATTACCAGCTTTCTCACTTTGTTTCATTTCAAAAGTTACGGGTAGGTAACACATGAACGCATATAAATGATAATTAGAGGATCCTACTATCGGTCGACCGGTTGGTCCTGAATAAGGTCCAGCACTGCTCTTATCTTTGGACTGGTGCTCCTTAGTATTAACGTGAACTATTTGATCCTTTACAACGTAGAACCTTTCAAATCATTGGGGAGCCAACAATATGTGAGGGGCTGTGGCTGTGCGTAGAGATATCTTCTCGCTATCCAGACTGGACAGTATTATAACTGTTTGACCTGGTACCTGCTGCCAACAGTACGCCCCATAACGTCGCTTATACAGCGCTTTAACTATATAGAAACGTGGAACTTCACTACTGTGCTGTTCAGTAGAAACTTTAGTCCACGTGCCAACTAACTGTGAAATGACCTACCTACAGCTGTGTTACCGCGTCAATTCGACAAATGTAGCTTCAAAGAGCCTACCTTAAAACCATCTTAAGAGCTTGCAATCCGCTACAGGTGTATAACAAGTTAACGTGGGCAGTGTTGATCACTTAATATCTGGTGAAACAAATGTTTCTTTGCCTTGTCATTTTTAAGAAAAATAATCAAAAATAAAAGCATTATGGATGGTGTGGTTAAAATAAATGTCACGTTTTTTTATAAACACGTTCTTTCAAAAAACTCGAGAATTTGGCGAAAGTATAGAAAAAAAAAAATCTTGCCGGATACAATGTCTTAACACTAAGTTCTCAAGTTTCCTCTTCATACTCTGTTTTGAGCTGTATCCTGCTCAAAACAGAGTATGAAGAGGGAACGTGAGATGTTAATATATTGTTATTGTAATAGAAATATTATTATAACTTTTTTGTCTATTTCTCTAACATTTGTCAACCTATTTTAAGAATTCTTATTTTATTTAAAAAACATACTTACTCATAACTACCAAATCAAAATCTAATAATGACGTCCTAGGTTAAATTAGTAAATAGCTAAATATTTCTTAAACATTATAGGGACTTTTATAAGTATGGATAGTGTAGTACTTTGATGGTACATCTCTATTTGTGTAAGAGAATGATGGAAGGTACAATTTTGCAAGTATTACCAGTTGTATTGAGTATTTATACTTGCCCATATTAACTTGAACATTACGTAAAGATTAAATTAATTAAAAAAGAGTATAAGTACTTGGATCAATAGGTATAAAACTAATATGAATAACAATAAGTTTTAACAGAATTGAAAAAAAAATCAAAGGTTTGCATAAAAATCACCAAAAGCAAAAAGTAAAACTCAAGTATCGTCTTTAGTTTATTATATTATTTATTATTCAGATATTTTTAAGTTGTAATGACAAATTACAATTTTTTATTCTTATAAAATTTTAGTACATCAAATTTTAATATAAATCAAGAAGTATTTATGCTTAAAGAATATTCAACGGTGGGTTTCATAAAATTTAACAATATTATTAAAAAAAATCACAGTAAGCAATCTTCGACTTGGTGGGAAACTTACAGCCGTCACGTTAACATTGTAACTTGTGCATTTGCGTCACGACGTCAGCGGCGGCCGGCAAGGTATATCCTTATATTATTTTTATTTATTCTTTTCAGTTATAATAAAAGTATTAATAAAAAAATATAGAAATAAAAAGGTTTTTATTTTCAAGATGTATTTGTATGGTATGGTATGGTTCTTTGATTATGGCGTTCCGAGCTGCCAGTTGAGCACATATCACTGCTGCCAGTTGAGCACATATCACTTCGCCAGTGTCATGTTGTATGGAGAATACAACGTGACACTGGCAGGAATGTATTAGTATATAGATACTTTTAAAGTTTCTTTAGGAAAAAACAGTTTCTCAATTTAACCCTCAAAATTCTAAAAAATTTAAAGGACTACATCAAAATACAAAGGTTTTATTTTTTTTTAATGTTATAGAATAATTAATAGAGTAATTTGAGCAAATAAATTGAGTATTGATACCAAGTTGCCTGCCCGTGTGTAATTGAAAAGAATAATGGAATACGTCAATAACCAAAAGAAGAACTTTAATTATAAGCAAAAAAAATCTTTAATTCATTTAATACTGAAGAATTTATCAAGGACCTGTGAATTCTTTTGTTATGTTTATTAATATGAAGCTTAAAATATAACCGAAAACAATTTGTTTCTCACATTTTTCTTACTTTATTTATACAAAACTAAATTTTAATTATATTAAAATAAATGATTAATTTATAATGATAATTACGATTTAAACATTTTTTACAAGTAAAAACTGTTACGGCAAGTAGGTACTATATTCCTATCCATTAGAAAAAACCAGCTGGCGGCTTCGACAGTTATCACTGAATCCTCCAGGGCCTTGCTGAGATTGCAGGTACTTATTACGCTTGTTTAAATATTATTGTTTAAATATTGTTGTTAGTTTGGTGATTAGTGATGTTAATTGACTTGTGACGTAAATCAAAAGTCTTCAAAAGTGGTTGTTCTGGTCACACAATCGCAAAGCGGCCTATTTGCTAAATTAATAAACCGTTCTACACTCAGACTAGGTATGAGACAAATGGGCAGATTCAGGATACAAAATAGCACCACATACGCGTATAAGACGGGCGGACTTCCTTAGACCTAAAATAGCATCACACACCTACTTATCACACACCAAGTCGTAGATCAACAGTTATGTATGTTTTACAAGAAAGTTTCAGCAATTCGTAGGCTCACCGAACTCTTATAATATAATTTTGCTAAAAGCTCACTATGATCCACAGCATTTTATTTCACTTATATACTTTTTTTCAATGGTTAACATAGCGGAAGAATTAAATTTCAGGTTAGCATTTTTATATATGAGGTAAAAATAGTTGGAAATGACCTCCGTTTTCACTCGAAATATACGTACAAGGAAGGAGTCAGTATCATAAAAGAAAATAAGTTCTTAATTATGTTAAAAATACGGATTGTAATTAATTTACGATTAAAGTTCCTATAAAATATTTAAACTTGATCTTTTTACGGAAGGAGATCGTTTGGCTTTAGGTTTGTACATTCGATACTCATATAATTATTATTAGGTATACGAAAGACTGGTTTGAAAAACAAAGTACAAAAAAAGAAGCAGAAAATAAAACAGTTTATACATTTTTTTTGATTAGCAGATGTCTCGCAAATTTATAGTGTGTCTCTACATCTCTGGAATTTCAGCTCAACACCAATCTGAGAAAGTACTATTCATAATCTATTTAGTCATAATTAATGAAAATATAATTTAAAAAATATTTTGGCGAAAAGTGTTTGAATTCGTACTGAGTATTTAGCACTAGATTTCCAAGTACCCCACTGCCTACAATACTATGTGCAGGATACAGCGCAAAGCTATAAAAATCGTGCCTGTTCATTAAATATACTTGCAGAATTAAAGGTAAGGATGTGATAACAATATTTGAAAATGAATTTGTGGTTTCTAGTTTTGAAAGAATACTAAGGAATATATAGGGATTCTATTATAAAGGATTATTTCTTATTCCTATGTTGGCATGACTGTCAAGCTGAAATCGACATTGAATATCCAGGTTTACTGTCCCCTACAATATTAAGTCTGTATCTCAACGCAACAAGATACAGAACGTTCAGGCAGCCTTTGTGCTGCCTTTTGAGCAAAATTCTCCAAATAATTGAGGTCTTTATGAAATAAGCAAAAAAACAATCTTAGGAAAAAAGAAAAATATTCCAATATGATATTTTTGGGCATCTGCTAAAAAATATTATAAAAATTACACAAAACTGCGCATACACCTATAAGGCGCTATATAGGACGTTTTCCGAATTATGAAGTGTTTTTCTTTAGCTTCACGCTGTATCCGCACAAGGCAGGGTAGGCAGAGGGAACCCGGGAACCTAGTGAACAGACACTCCGTTCCGCTTTCGTTCCCCACTTTCCGCCGAATTTGAGGCATTGCGTATTGAGTGGCGGAACGCCGCGATTTGCCTTATTAGCAGAGCGAAGAAATGAAAACATTAAATATTTAAATTGAAAACATTAAATATTTCATTTCCTCGACTGGGGATCGAACCCTGAACCTGTCGGTTACAGGCAACGCTTGTACTGCTACGACAGGCCTCAAAACAGTGTGATTTTGATAATTCGGAAAACGTCCAGGTGTGTGTGACTTTGACGTTACATGTGACTTGACTAGTGCTTACAGTACTGACGGGTCGAAGCGTTAGCATCGACATTATTTTGATGTTCAACCTCAACGTCAATGTCACTATTGTCACTTACCTCGAGTGCGGAAAATGCATGAAATACAAGCATTTTACCATATTCATCAAGTAACCTACATACTCCAGTCATGTTTATATCAAAAATGCACTGTTCGGTTATGTTTAACTTGTTGAAATCGTGAGCACTCACAAGAAGTCCGAATTATAAAACACAAATGTTGGCGCGCTCACTAAATCGGATCCTACGTTAACATTTGAAACGTCGTTTCTACTGTTTTGATAATTTGGAAAATGGTCATAATTAAGCTAATAAGCTTGCCTCGTTTTACAAGTTGTATTTTGCGTTATCTGCAATAGTAAAATTGGCATGAAATCCTGTGTAGACGAGATCGATTCGGTTTGATCAATGACCTCTATAAAGTCTAACTATTTTGTATAAAATTAAACTTCTAATATCCTCAGATAACTTGTAGTAACGATTGATAATTTATTTATTTTGATGAAAATAAATTAAAAGTATTTTCATAAAAAAGAGTATTTTTTTGTTGTGATAAGTTATAATTTGTTAACTTTTCAATAATTTCCTGTGTCCATACAGTTGTTGTTTTCAGTCTTTAATGGACTATTTAGAAAACGTATAAAACTTTGATAACGTATACGTCTGTGTATCAGACAATAATTACAAGAATTTATGTCATTTTGTATAATTCTGTAACAATGATTATTAGGATCTAGGTCTACGAGGCAAGTCGAGGTTGCATGACACAATTCTGACGTGTAATTATCTCACAAGGACTGCGCGAACGACTACATTTACGTATTTCCCAATATGTCAATGATTTGCAATATCAAAGGTAGCTTATATGGCATAGTAGAAGTGATATATATATATA
>JAYDZJ010000019.1:5145528-5156568 GCA_034509065.1 Eueides lybia
TATATATAAATTTCTTTTGCATCTCGCATAATTAGGGTAGGCAAAAGTAACCTAACCTTAAAACAATTCGTATCCACACATCGCAAAATTTCAAGCCGATGCGTATTGAATGACGAAAGTCAACGCCGCCATTTTTCTCATACGAGAACGCAGAAAGGCATATAATTGATACCCCCTAATAGAAACCACTCATAAATCACGCTATGCGGCTACATATTGATAACATATATATTTTTTTGGAAGCACATCACAAAATATTCAGAGGGACTTTCGTCTTGTTAGGGGTGAAGCGTGTCGCCTCAGGTTCGTAACCTCGTCTCCATATAAATGAGCACGTGGATGCCGATTCAATAAATACAAAATCAGTCTCTCGTTGGGAAGTCTCTTAGATGTCGAGGCACGTACACGCCGCTATCATTATAAGTATTGCTTCCTTATTACACAAGTACTTAACACACAAAACTGAACTTGTGACCTCACAGCAGATACGTGCTACTTTATAAACGTTTTAGATCTAGTGTGTCTTCTTTTTTGCGATTATTATTATTGGTTTAGATCATTCACTAAATATAATGTATTTTATAAAATACGTAAACGAATACTATGTACTTGTTGACAATTGGAAAGTGTTAAAAATCGTTTAAAATTCACTCATGAAACTTCATTAGAGTTTATGTAACAGCTTTCCTCGTAAGCATTAAAAATAACAAACTACTATTAAATAAAACAAAACAAAACCTAAAATAACTACACATTACAAACGTAAACTACATAAAATTTACCTTTGGGATTAAAAACAATTTAGTTAGTGACGGGGGCATCGCCTTGACCGAAGTGCTCCCGATCAGAACTACGACTAAATCCCGCCACCTAGAAACACATATACGATACAAATAAACGTATTTCTACTATTTTTCATGTGTTATTCCACATTTAGGAAAAAATTTAAATTTAGTACAAATAAAGGTCTCTGAGAGACGGCGGAGGAAAGCCGTATAGAATGACAATAGCAAGTCGTTATCTATTCTGCGGTCACCTTGCTCTTATCTAGTGGTCCATTCGCTTCCAAGCTCTGAGCTACATCAGTCTTCGGAGTGGTGCTCTTTTTTTTACCTTTCCCTAAATTCTTCTTAATGTTTTTTCCAGTCTTTGTTTTCTGAGGTTGAGTCCCTGTAAAATTAAATGTATTCTTATATGATGGCATTTTCTTCTCGTGTCTTTATGTTTATAGGTACTAATGTTCTCTCAAAAGGTACCTTCACCGTCATTTTCGGGCTGAGAGCTATCTTCTGGTGCACTGCCATCATCGGCGGGCGAGCTCATATCGTCCGATCTAACGGTTTTCCTGGAAGAATGGAATTGGCTATGAATAACTGAGCGATCACAATATCATATCTAAAATTAATAAAACAAAATGTCTTTCATATATAACTTATAACAAAAACAAAAAATGTAACAAGCGACAAAAATATCATAATATAGAAATTATAAAGAGCCTGTTGTAACGCAGCATTGTATAAACGGGACAATTTGTGGGTTTGATCCCCATTCGAGAAAAAGAATGAAAACTTCTTTTTCTCTAATGTCAATCATTTATCAATCAATCTTCACTCTAGTGACAAAGCAAATCGCAGCGTTGACTTCCTGCATTTAACACGCAATACCCCAAATTAGGCGCAAAGTGGTGAACCTAACAGAGTGTTTCAACACTATATTCCTAAGATCCCTCTGCCTACCCTACTAAATGCCTACTAAATGCGCGATACAGCGAGAAGCTGAGATAAAGGAAAAACTAAAATAATGTATAAGTATTTTGTACTATTTTTAAAGTGTTATTCCACACTTAGGAAAGAAAAATACTAAATTTAAAAACGTAAAAAAAAACGTAGTAAAAATTTGGACCAAGCGCGATTTGAACCTGCGCCTCTTGAAAACCGTTCAAGCGCTCCGACCACTAAGCGCTTCGTTCAAATTTTTATACGTTTTTAAATTTAATAAAGTATAAGTAGGGTAGGAAAGACTGCGTGACATGTCTAAGACTTAGGTCGGGACATATTCCATCAAATAAATTTGCATATATAATGAGAAAAACAGATTCTCCAAATTGTTGTACATGTAACACAATAGATGACGTATATCATGTTACGATGGAATGTGTCGACAATGAACCTCTTAGGCGTCGCTTATTCAATAGTATTTTTTTCTGCAATAATGTAGGTGCCTGCAACAGTATTCTCGCGGTACCAGACTCTGAATTCGCCAAGATTTTTTTTTATTTAGTTCAGTATAAAAATAATAATAGTTAAGAAAAACACTACAGAGCGGCATGGTCGTTGTAACGACAAAGCTCTTAAATAAAAAAAAATAAATAAAAAAAGAAAAAAAAAAGAAGAAAAAAAAAGTATAAGTAAACAAGCATACCCGTTTATGGTCAGCGTGGCGGGCTTGGCGGGGTCGGCTCGGGCGCGTCGTGCCCGGGTCGCGCCCCTCCCTCCGCGCGCGCCCCGCCCGCCGCGCGCGCCCCTCCACCCGCGCCCGCCGTACGCGTTGCGCGGCGTTGGTGTGTAGCCCACGTAGCTCACCTGAGTGTAAACGTTATTGAATTGTGAAACGACCATAAGTATTAGAAATTTGCAAATATCAAAAGATAGGCTGTCAGTCAATTACACCTTTCCAAGCGAGCCTATAGAATTTGAATGGGACTTGTGGCATTAATAATTATTTTATTTCACAAAAATGAACTATTTTAATGATATAGATCCTTAGTTAAAACTAGTTTTTACTAAACGACTTTGTTACAATAGAATCATAAAATTTCAAACAAAGTTGACAAAGGTAAATTTTTTATTATAACAAAATAATCAAACAACCTTAAATTAAAATAATGTAAGAATTTATTAGTTATGGAAATTTGAAAAAAAAAATTATTTAAACATAATATAATAAAATAATCAAACAACCTTAAAATAAAGAAAAAGTTAGGATTTATTTATTATTGCAAGACAAACTGTCATGACATTTTGAGTTATAAATGTAACCATTTTTCTTGCAGACATCATTTTCATATACATGCATTTTTGCATATGCAGTGCATAAATCTTCAGCCGGTTTTATTTATATATACTTACGAAACGCTTTTTAATTATTTATACACAAAATTCAAATCATCTTTTATTTAAATGTTTTTTTTATTGATGAATTGCAGGTACGAATTTTTCAAAACGAAACCAATGTATTTTTACTATTTTTGAAATGTTATTTCACACTTAGGAAACAACATAAGTAAGTTGTAACAAATGTATAAAAATTTCGACGTAGCCTGATGAAAGTTAATGGCTTAGTTGGTCAGAGTGCTTGGACAGTTTTCAAGAGGCGCTGGTTCAAATCCTGCTTCGTAAAAATTTTTATACGTTTTTGAATTTAGAAATCTATGTAGTTCAAATAAAAAATCTTCTATTAAGAATTGAAAAAAAAAAACAAATTGTTTTCACCTCTCAGTCTTCTGCAACCCTTGCTAGGTTGATACAGTTCATTTAAAGATCTGTGCCAGGCAAACAATACTAATACCTTTGTATCATTCTTAGTGTAATTAAAAAAACAGACACCTACATTTTTTTACAACGGCATCTTACCCTACAACTAGTGTATAAGCTACCTGCGAGTACCGGTGTGCGCGTGGGTGCGGTTGCGGGTAGGACCCGCCGCCCCACTGTCCCAGAGTAATTAAAAAAGACAGACACCTACATTATTTTGGCAACAGCATCTTAGCCTACAACTAGTGCATACCTGCGGGTAGCGGGGTGCGCGGGGGTGCGGGTAGGAACCGCCCCCCCACTGGCCGACCACCACGCCGGCGATCTCGAGGCGAGCGCCGCGACCACGCCCACGCCACGCCAGCGGCTCGCCCACCACGCCCACCACGCCGCCCATGCCGCCCATGCCCGCCATGCCGCCCAGCGGTAGAGGCGGCATCGCGAATTCCACTTCCAATCCCTCTAGAATTGCTTTGCGCATGCGCTCCACCTACGGTTAATTAAAAAATATATATATTTATTTTTTTTGTTCGCCCATGCCCGCCATGCCGCCCAGCGGTAGTGGCGGCATCGCGAATTCCACTTCCAACCCCTCTAGAATTGCTTTGCGCATGCGTTCCACCTATAGTTGATTAAAAAATATATATTTAAATTTTTACTATTTTTTAAAGTGTTATTCCACACTTAAGAAAGAAAAATACTAAATTTAAAAACGTAGCGATCTGACCACTAAGCCATCCGGATGGCTTAGTGGTCAGAGCGCTTGAACGGTGTTCAAGAGGCGCAGGTTCAAATCCTGCTTCGTCCAAATTTTTATACGATTTTAAATTGAGTATATTTAAATTCTTTGTTTAGTCAGTTGATTAATCGTAACGCGATTATATAATTCTAAAATAATTAAAAATATTTATTTTATACTTTTAGCAAACTTTTTACCATTTTTTTTTCTTAGCTACACTATATAGTATTTAGCACGTGGTTCCAAAAATATTCACACTACAACTTATATTGTAACACAAAAACATTTTTATTCAAAATAAGAAGTTACAAGATTCATATTTCGAACGTCAAAAAAAAATTACTATCAGTTCACTCATGTAATATTATTCAACTATTACACATCTACCATGGCGTGTGGTTTAAGTAGGTAGAATAAAAAAACTATGACACATATATTTTTCAATAAAACAATACAATCCATTGGATACAGCAAAAGACAACTACAGAAAATGACAGATATATTCCAAACATTAATTTCTGTAGAAATAACTTATTTTAAATTTAGATTTAGGTTTAAAGGTATAAAGAGCTTTATTTCTCATAAGAATTTTACATTCACTTAAAATGAGATACAATAAGCATTTCTATACATTTGCTAGAAAAAAAAAGTTTCAACATCTGGGCCGTTGGATATGAAAGGCTTTTTTAATTTGCTTTAGTGAGGATATTAATGTTTTTTTAGTTTGACTTTACTATTTTTGATTAGTGATGTGCAGTGGGTGATGAAATTATATTTATTATTTAAATTTTATAGGAAATGATTTATGTATAAAATTTATTGGTTTATTAGTAATTATTGCGGTTATAACTAAAAGAGCTCAAATTCCTTTTAGATCTTGACTACCTGCAGCTATGGCAGCTCCTACTCCAGTTTCTGCTTTAGTTCATTCTTCAACATTAGTGACAGCTGGGGTTTACTTATTAATTCAGTTTAATAATTTATTAATTGATATAATTTTTTAAAGATTTTATTATTATTATCTGGATTAACTATGATAATAGCTGGAATTTGTGCTATATGGTATGGTGTTACCTTGACGACGGTGTCCAGGTTGTTGTCGCAGAGCTGCGCGAGGTGCTTGCAGTGCGCGGCGCGGTGCAGGTTGCGCTGCAGCAGCTTGCCGTCGAAGTAGAGCCAGGGCGCGGCCACGAGCCACGGCACGGGCGCGCCGCACGCGTCGTTGGCCACCAGCGCCGCCTCCGCGCCCGCCATCGCCAGCGCGCCCAGCGACACGCCGCGCGAGCTCATGCCCTGCACCTGCAGGGTAGGCAGGGAACTATTTATTAACTTTAAGCTGATAAATAATTAACCTCTAATTTGATGTAATTCTATTTTTCTAGACCTGTTTGGTTATATTGAATTGGCGAAAGAGTTTCTTTTGAGCGAATCACTCATAATAAAAAATAAGAAGATTAAAATGTTATAAAAAATATAAACTTAACGGATGATTCGATGACAAAAGAAAAAAATTAAAATTTGAAGAGGCGCGCGCAGAGAGGCAGCAAAGGTTCAAGTGTATTTTTTTTAAATCATCTTCAAAAATTTATCATTTCTTTAGCTTTTATTTTTAGTTTATTTATATTTTTTAATTTATTTATATTTATTTAGTTTAGATGATTGTTTATTATTTTAGTTCATTTTGTTTTTTAAGTATGTCTAATAAAGATCTGTGATAAGCTTAATGTGCTGTAATACCTTTTTATTATAGTTTGTATGATAGGTAACAATACCCACAGATGTTAATAGCTACCTACCTATTGATTTGTCTATTTAGTATTAAGTAAAGCTTGTTAAACAATTAAAACTATGGTGCAAATGCAAATAAAGCTTTCTTAATTCAACGAAGTACTTGTTTTATTTAACAAAATTTAATGTAAAAAAGTGTCATATTATATGACTTCTTTCAGTTTTTGTTGAATAAATCATAAAATTATTACCTAAATTGAATGTTTTAGGTTACTTGCAAATATTGCCCTGGCCTTCCAAATATAGCACTAAATTAAACAGTTATTCCACCTGCACAAATGATTTTGTAATCACTATAGCTTTAGTAAGTGCATAAAAAACTTTAAATGCTCATAATCTCAAAACTGTCTTTTCTGTGTTATGACAGTTTTCTTAAGGACGCGCGATATATCGATTTGTTTGTTTGGTATTCTCTGAGGCTGTATTGAGGCTTACCAGAGCAGGCGTCACAATCCTAATATGACTGTGAGTGTAATATGGAGGTATAAAACACTACAGTTATAGTATAGTGAAAACTCTCTCTTCTCTTGTGCCACTTAAGGCCTACATGTTATCTTAATATTCACCAAGCAAATGTCTTGAAATACTTAAAATAGCTGGATGCTATTTTGCACACAGTTACTTTCTGTTTTAATTTTAAAAAATTAAACTCACTGTCATCTCTTGCAAGTGAAGAGCATTCATGAGATCATTTGAAAAAGCTGTAGCCAAAAATGCATCTAACTCTTGTCGCCTTAATATTTGGATTTGTGAAGTCATGATAAACCTGGAATAAATTAAATATATTTATTAAGTTTTAAAAAATGATCATAATCTTAATAAAATGTTTCATTTTTATATTAATATTTTTAAAACTTACAATATAATCAACTCGGCCTTATCTTAACAAAAATACAAAAAAGAGAAATACAGATAAGATGATGACTGAGAAAAATATTAGAAATTATTGTCTTATAATTATGATCTTTCTGGAAAAAAAAGGTTAAACTACATAATACATATATTAAAAATATTAAGCTATTAATTCAGATCAGATCAGGTCAAATCTGTAACTGAATTTTCGATATCTGTTAATATCCATGATTTACATAAACTTTACTTACCTTAAAACAGTTGCTAAAATGAGCAAATGTTGTGGCACATATGACGTGTTTAGCATGAGCGGAGTATCCGAACGCATACACGAGAGAAACGCCCGCATTCGTCTACATTTATCATCTTGAGCAGTTCTACAAGAAAAACATATTCTTTTAATATTTGTATGTATTTTTAAACTGTTAATTCAACGGAAACGAAAAATACTTATTTAGCAAAGATATGTATTTTTTAACGTATTGAGTTTTTAGGCCGCGCCTCTTTGAGATCCGCTCAAGCTCTCTGATTAGCCTCTAGAGAGATTTATCATTAATCACCATAGTTTTTAAAAGACTGTTATATTTTAGTTTTTATTTAAATCCATTGATATTTAATTTTCGCCAACAATTACTGTCACTGTATCTTAATTTACTATTTTTAAAACAGTCATAGTACAAGATCCCATTTTTGCAATCTGCTGATACTTTTTTTATAAAATTATATATATAATATTTTTTTAAAATGATTTATGGCATTTTTAAGCCACAATTAAATTTATTCTAATTAGTGTTAGTCAATGAATTGCATGTTCATATTTTTCTGTGTATAAAGCAACATTTAAACCAAAATATACATTTTCATTACCGTCACTTTCGAGAGTCAATTATTAAAAATTAAAGTTATTACTGCCGTTACATACTAAGCAATATGCATTTTATTTCTTCTATGCAATTTAGTCAAAAAAAAAAACAAAAACTGCAGGTTTTTAAAATAGGATCTTAGGCATTAATAAGTATTCAGTAACTGACACATATATATTAATTTTGTATAGTTTACTATTACAAACTCACCCAAACCATAGTCTCTGTACAGTGGGCACAGGCCAGTCCAATATAACTCCAGGGACTATCTCTGGGCTTTTGCCAGGGTTAACGCGAGAATATATCCATTCTGCCACTTGCACTGTACATGGACGATCCAAGCTTGTAGAAGCACCAGCGGTGCCTTCATCTAAAAACAAATTACATATTTATATTTGCAAAACCTTTAAGCTTTATATTGCATATTTTTTCTTTATATATTTTTATTAAACACTGTGTACAAGATGTTATTATTTTTAAATGATTTATACAAATATATAATTAAAAATATAAGCTCTTTTTCTTTTCAGCTTTCTGTTATAGGATTTTTAATTATTTTACACTCTACTATAAATTTATTTATATCTATTCTAAAATTGTTTCACTTAACACATATCAAATAAAATAAAAAATACCCTTAGCTTTCTGCGCCATGAAGCGATGATGATGCATATTATACAATATAGCATAAACATTCTGACGTATAGGTCTGAAGAAGTGATGTATAGAGGGTATTTCCCTGTGGTTATCATCCTCCATGAGAACAGGGAGGGTGATCTGTCTGTGTGTGAGGATTGATAGCAACTGTGGATGCATGAGTCCTCGCGTGTGCCGCTCGGCGCATGTACGGAGCACCTCAGCGGGCGCCGGGGGGCAGTTATCGTCGTTCTGCGATTGCTTGCTAACACTTGGTGTTACCTGAAAATACAAATTATAGTGAAAAACAACTACTAACTATATACTTATGTAGAGATATATCGTTCCGCGTGTATAGGCTAATTTTTTTAGACATTTCATTTGTATGACGGAACTCAGCTTTGCTCTTTGTTTCGCGTGAGTTTGGAAATGTAGCTAAAAATGTGGTATAGCCTAAAATTTCTGGACCATATTTTAGGCTATATCACATTTTCTTCTGGGTTTTCATTTCTTATTTTTTCTCATTCTATTATATGTTTCCTTCTCGAAATTGTTACGAACGAGAAAGAATTACGTTTTCCATTTCCGTCTTAAAGTCGACGCAAATAAAATTAGGAGGATTAGTGCTGAAATAAGTTTTAAATGATAATAGTATCTTTGATTTTCGCGATTGTTACAAATTTTAAATAAAATAATTTTAACCGGATTAATCGTTATATATTATATTGTTTGATTAACATTTTTGGATATCCGACGTTTCAAACACTTTAGTAGTCCGCGGTCACGGGTAGACTGAGGTGGCATTCGTCTGTCTATTGATATAATTATTATATCAAACTACCGCCAACGATTCCTTAATTGCCTCGCGTACTGCACTGGATTATTGCAAAATGAGTTTACTGTATCTGGTACTCTAGTGTGGTGTGTTGGAGACTTTAAATTATTTAAGAATAGGTCCCAGGTGATAGGAAGTTTCCAACCATCTCTTCTCATCTTAAGAAAACATAAACATTGTCCCTAGATAAAATTAGTGTGTGAGCATACAGCGAACAAGCCCAACTATTATATCAGGTTTGATAAACCCTATATACTCGCTAGGGAGAATAGATATATCCCTAAAATGATCCAAAAGGCTACTGAAATACAAAAACATCCCAATTTCAATGGAGAAGATGGTTGTAAACTTTCTACCACCTTGGACCCACTCTAAAATAAATAATTTAAAGTCTCCAACACCACACCAGAGGAACAGATACAGTAAGCCCATTTTGTAAGAATCCAGGGCAGTACGCGAGGCACTTAAGAAATCGTTGGCGGTCGTTTTTTATAATAATTATATCAACTGACAGACGAAATTCACCTCAGTCTACACGTGACCACGGACTACTGTAAAGTGTTCGAAAGGTTGGGTTTCCAAATGTTAATCAAACAATATACGCAATTAATATAGTTAAAATTACAAAAAAGGAAAAATATTTATAAACGCTAATAAAAACATATTCTTCCATAACTTTTTAGTACGCTAAATTGCCCTAGACAGATCAGATACAGAAGACTATGTTAAACTTATTTTCAATTTATGTATCTATCTTCATAGCCATATAATATTTTTACTTTTCGCTCTGACAATAAGTCATAACAGCTTGCCTCAGCTTGCCTCGAGAATTCGGTTGAAAATATGAAACGAAAGTAATTGAAACGAAATGTCTTAACATTAGGTTTCTAGTTAGGTAGATTAGGCTTTCTCGACTAAGCCTATTCCTTTCTTCATGGGCCTTTCCCAGGGATAGTTAAAATTTTAAAATGTTAGATTTAAATCATCAGTAATTGCTGTTTTTTATAACGTAAACAGTTAACGAGGATTTTCCGTAAGTAATAATGTATGTTTCGCAGTGTACGCTTATCTTTATTAGCACAGGCCAGAATTTATAATTCTTAATAAATAGTTATTTTGATCTTTATTTATATTATCAGAAAGTAAGATTCAAATACTATTTATAATTAAAATTTTTAAAAATACGAATAACGTTCGTAACATTATTCGTTGATATAACTGTCTATAACTTATCAGTTGTTTTTGAGTTTACATTACAACAGTTTGGTTGTATTAGGCATTATTAGTATGTATATTGCAATTTAAGTTTTTATATTTAGTTTATTACATCACTAACATATTAGTGATACATAAATCATCATTCAAAATTATTATTACTATTAAGAATCTATTTCAGCTTGAAATATAATATCTTGCAAAAATAAGTAACTTTAAAGTTACTTAAATGTTAAAAGGTTAAAGAAACAAAAAATGAATACCGATTTCCTCTATAACTATTGGATATTCAGTTTAGTCCCGCAGTTTAACGTTGTCTATTTTTTTTTAGTTAACCCACCAATAAACTCATACCCGCACTTAACAATGCTAGTTTACCCGACTTTAAAAATAATAATAAACAAAAAAAAAAAAACAATACATCAACATGATATCCATCAACACTGTCGCTAAACATATCACATTGCAAATACAATAAACACAAATTAAAAAAAAAAAAAAATAGATAAACCATAAAAGCACGTTCGCGTACAGACCTCTCTGGCGCAGGCGGGCGCGGGGTGTGCGGGGGGCGGGGCG
>JAYDZJ010000019.1:5667399-5677608 GCA_034509065.1 Eueides lybia
AGCTTTACTTTGAAGAAAATATTTTATCGATAATATACACATAAAAATTTAGTATGAACATTTGAATTTTACAGCTGCCTTTCGATATTAACTATCTTTCATTAGTTCTTTTTCTCAGGTGACCTTTTTATTTTTTAGAATTATGGAATGTTAGCAATGGAATGTAAGCAAGCTATTTTACCCATCAAGCGACATAATACACGTCTACATTTTAACCATAAAACCGTATAGACAATTTCTTAATAAATTGTGTACTATTATTTACAAATAATATTTGACCTATATACCAAAAATAATATTTTTTTAAGTTCATTTCATAAGTTATAATTATAGTTAATTAAATTTATAGTTTAATATTTTCTGACGTCTATATAAAGATTAAGTCCGTGTTATTAAAAAAATATATATTGAAGAAGTTTTCACCTTTTTTGGTCTAAGATTGAATGAGATGTATGTATGTACAAGCACACTTACTCGCTACTCTCGTATTAACGTAATAGACTCAAAGGAGTAATATTTGTTCAAAACATTCCGAAATAAAGAGAAGTGGTACGTTCATACAAAAGGGATTGACATGCTTCCTCTAATAATTATGTTGGTCTCTATTTAAGTGTATAATAAAAGCTATGAATACATTCATCCCTTTATAATAGTGAAGCATAGTTGTGTGTAATATAAAAGATTAAGAAATAGAAAACACTAGAGACGTTGGAATTTATAGATGCAACATATTAATATATAAAAATATCATAAATATTTATATTAGAAAACACGTGTATTATATTGCTTATTGATATTATTGTTCATAATAGTAACATTTCCATCTAAAAAATATTAAATATTACCAATTTAAATTTTATTTCAAAATTTTACGTAAAAAGAAGAAAAATATGATGTTGTTTTAGATGTAGTAATAAAACGATTTTAATATATATTTTTCTTCACATATAATATTACGAAAGCAAAAGATTAACTTAACAAACAAAATAGTGATGTATTTTTATCCCCCTCATTGTGAATATAGGACAAGTGCAAGCGGCGGTAGCGGCGGCGCATCCGAGTCGTGTATCTCTTGTGTTTACTCAGTGTGGTGCGCGTGAGTCGACGCCCGGCACCGCGCCCGCGCCCCACACCGCCCGCCCGCATCTACGCCCTACCACTAAAACATACACTTAGGAATTTCAAACTTCATATGCCTGCTTAACTTTTGATTGCATTCCATTAGACAGTGCCCTTAAATATTTGGAGATTAAACATTTACTAGTTTCATTTTCAGACTTTTTAATGTCTACTTATTTTTTTTATTTTCTTTTATATTTATTTTATTTTGAATTTATACGTTCAAAAAATAGGCCACTTAAACGTTTTCTTTATGTATTTATATTGTCTTAAGTTTTCTAGTTCAAACTCGTTGAAAAATACTATACATTTCTTTAAATCAAAATAACCTCAGAGAGAAATGTGAAAAATTCGTTTATATCTACGAAACACGAGGAAGATGTCTTAATTCTTGACATTCTTGTCTTATTGTTAGTTCCTAAAGCGATAACCTTAAGCTGCTTCGAGTGTGAGTTAATTTAAACTACTTTATTTTAAAAGCTAGAAAGGGATCACATATTTTACCGCTATTTAACCGTCGAATTTATTACTTAAGTTAAAACTATAGAAACAATTTATAATTATATATATTTTTAGTCTAAAATAGGATACACGCTATTAGAAATGAAAATGTTTTGGTCTTGATACTTGTTAACAGTGTTTATAATCATTATTGAATTTGACATGAGTCATTGATGACAAATAATTGTATTAAATATGCACATTAGTAATCAAAACTTATAAAAATTGGAATCTGTTTTCACATTTAATATATATAAAGAATCTAACAATATTATGATTACTGTTAGATTACTACTGATTACTGTAATAATTGAGAAATTATTAAAAAAGACCTCAACCAACCTCTGTTATAAATATTATATTTCAGGTTAAAAAATGTTTTCAGTTCATTTTAAATACATTTTTTGACTATTCCTACCTTATTCAATGGCATAAAAAATATTTCTACTTTAAAGTACAACGTAAGTGTTCAAAATTTATATTTTCTAATATTTTTGAAATTAATATGTGTTTAATACAGTGTAAAATTGTATTTACGCGAATTGTTTGGTTACATGTGATTGCTAAAATAATTAAAACACTAAGCTAACCTAATTTAATAATTTATTTCCGGTCGAAATATTTTACTGTAATTACGCCTTAAGGCGGCACGGATCAAATAAAGTATTACGCATAAGTATTTTAAATAACTATAAAGTATAAACGAAAACGAGTCGTAGCGGTCTCGATTGACATGCATTGAATAAGAATTTATTTAAATAGAAATGCACATAGTTTAGTATTCCGTTATTTTATGGTTCCCAGTAATTTGTATGTTTATACATAATTTTAAATATTACATTATTGGAAATTCTCGAGAGAAATTCTTTTAGTGCACGTAGTTATAAAATAGTAACCTCTTCTACATACCAAAGTCCACAAAGGCACAATATTCTTGAGAACTACCTACTAACGTACGAAATGTTAGTAGTTCTTAAGAATATTATGCCATTCACTGCTTTTTTGCTGTTATCAATCGCAGGTATGGAATTTAAACATGAATCATTGTCAAGTGGCGCTTGCGTTCGGGAACTTTAGCTAAGAGTGAAAGAGACGGTTAAATGTACCATCATTCAGACTTAATTGACTGGTTACGGGTTCGGACCCCGCCGTAGGGACGTAGTGTTACTTAACATCGACTTTCTAAAAATTCCGATTAGGTATTTCTTCTGCCACTCTGTGTGAATAACAATTTCTTTTGGAAATAACGCACTCATGACATGTATTTACTACGACCAAATAACGTCGTTAGTGACCAAAGTGTTACGATCGTTTCGATCGATTGAAATTCAATGATACTCGTGCTCCGTGATGTAATAGGGGACTTCCAAACCTTGAATATTGCATCAACAAACTTAAATCGACGTAAACATATCGACACGTTGTTCTTCCCTACACGTTTGGTATGCCAACGACAAAAACACGTAGTTGAAGAACGGTGGGGTAAGGAGATTACAGTCCTTCGAAAATGCAGTCGGTCTAAAACGCACACCAGCTTCTGTAACTCTCACAAATTAAAAGAAAACGTTTTAGACATAGCTTAATTACGAGCTCTATTTCTAAAGCAATAAAGTTTGAAATTATGAATATTTCTCTACTGCATGCATGCGCTACGCCTGCGAGTAACTTAAATGGAATCCTATGGTTTGTACGACTATAGTAAACAATTTACGGTATTATGCGTAACTTGGCTAGCAAAGAGAAAAATTGACTTTATTAAAACAACTTTTCAAAAAATCTATTATTTAAGGGCAAGAGGTATCTACCTCATTTATTTTAACATTGTAAACACTGAAGCGAAAAACAAAGTAGTAGGTATTCTTTATATAAAAATCCTTACATTATTTTTCACTTGCATTTTTTTGTTTTTACTTATCAGTTCCCTATTGCTACAATTTTTTTTAAAGAACTTGAAAGATAAACAAAGTTTATTAATTATCACGCACGCACTTATAATTAGATAAATGTTGTTGTTGATGAACGTGAATCGAAGTAAACATGGTACGCATATGTGTGACATCAATGAACAAAACTATTAACCTCAATTCGAATAATTTCAATGATGTTGTTTCAATTTCTATGATTGGCTTCCCAGGCCCTGCGAGTCACATCCGCCCGATAAGGCCAAAAGTCCCAATCTATGTAATGAGTTACAAATCCCGTTTGTTACAAATACCTTAAAAATCCCGTAAGCACGTGTTCAGATAGATAACACAAATAAATAAAAAAAGACAAATAAAAAATTAACTAATTTAAAAAAAATATATTTTTCTAAACAAAATTGAACTTTGTATACTTACACGAAGACGGAACTGCATTTCCGCCTTCCCTCCCGCTCATGTTAACTAAAATATCTTAACTTGCACCACTGTTATCACCTCTGCGTAACATCCATCCTCCGCGTAACGTAAAGGCACTTTTAGCTGCAGTTCATTGGACTTTTATAGTTTTTTTACAGATACAAATTTAAGTTATCAACTATCAAAAATCATTGAATGCATGAGAGAGAACGCGCGAGCGCGCGTAGCGGCCAGCAGCGCGTACGCAGGTCGACTGCATCGAAAATGAGTGGCAGTGTTGAAGAGTCGACGACGCACGGTAACGTGGTTCGTCCCTTCCCGGATATAGTCAAATAAGTAGTTTTTAAAATAGAGAAGCTAACGGAACGTGTGCGCCGCCCGAAAGCGCCGGCTGCTTTACCCCAATCCAAAATATGTCACTTGTTGACGAGGCGTAGTCTAAGTGTAGGTAGAGAACGCACTACGATTAAGAAAGGGTACGAGGCTCCATTGATATAATTACCATTACCGCCTCTATCTTTACTTTTTCTTATGCACGCTGTTTCTTGTGTCTTGTTTTATTAGATAGGAATAAATTTCATATTTGTCACAATTTTTTCATTCGTTAATATTTTATTTAGTCGTAAATGGTAGCTGTCTCCATAAACCATTGCTATAATAAGATATAATCGAATTAATAATTAATAAAAATGTACTATATATAAACATATAACAAATATATCAATTTTGGAATTTGTAAGTTAGTTTAGAAGTAGGTAAATTTTCATGATGTAGACGAATAACTTCTTATAAATCGATGAACCATTTACACGCCAGAAAAAACATGACTCATTGTCACGTTCTGCTTAAGTGATAGATGCATGATCAACTTAAGTGTTTTTTGTATTGTGTGTAATAATAGAATATTTATAATTTATCTGTATAATTTAAATAAAAAGAAATTGAATCAAATGCGCAAGTAGAAATAAGGGTGATATCGAAAAATGCTATTTTTAATTAACTCCTTATTGTAATATATGATAATAAATATGCTGGTAAATATGACGTTAATTAAAGTTATTTTATAAGAATAAAAAATTGTTCATTTTATTATGACGTTATCACGTAAAATTGTCGTCCGGGATTTTAAATACAAGGCTACATCAGAAAATTCCTGATGCTTAGAGTTCTGTACACAAAGAGTAACGTCTGTACGTCTATCCCCAGGGCGTATCTCATGAACTATTATTGTTTAATCGTTGCAACTTACACAGATCATACTGCCAAAATAACAGAAATATTTAAGAGGGCTCCCATACAACAGAGGTTATTTTTTTCCACTTTTATAGATAACAATACGATACCCTCGTGAGCGAGCCCGACACTCATTATGCTGATTTTTTTCAATCGTTGATTTTAAATCTTATTTAAAATAAATCTATAACTTAAATCATAAGTATTTTAATCCTATTACTTACTTATTAATTTTCCATTGACTTTAGACAGATAAAAAGTCACAATTACATTTTCACGTAGTGGAGAAAAGATATATTTAAATTTCCATATACCTGGCAGTGAACATCTGTAAGATCAAGTATTTCTAAATAATTAAGAAAATATTTTTTTTATATACGTCGCTAATAATTCACTAAATATTCTGATTATTATTTGATCTCTTAAAACTAGAATAGTATTGTTGAAGATTACATTAAAAAATTGTATACAGTGCATAACGTACACACTGCCTAATTTACCAATATTTTATTGTTTTAAAAATACAGATAAAAAGTAGTCGAATAATTTTAGTCATCGTTAGTTTTATTGAATTAATGTATAAAATTTAAAAACGAGAGCTGATTAAGGAAGTCCCCTTCCCTGACTTGTCAAACGGTGACGAACTTGCCTGTTTGTCCATTGTCAACCATCTAATCCTTGAATAGTTATACACCAAAATTGTTTGACAATAGAATATACACTAGAAAGACAAGTTTCGATAATAATAAAACCCGAATGATTGTCACATTTACTTTCTCTTTACTTTTTACCCCTGTAAACGTTTCTGCTAGTTACCGATATTATTTTTTAATATTCATATTGTAAATTAAATTAGGTCCAGAATATCTTATTAAATTATACAATACTTCCCCTTCGATCTGCTATTTTATTTTCTATGATGGGATTAATTATAAACTAATTGTAAAAACGGCATTTCAAAAGTCCGATATTTATGAGATATGTTACAATTTGTATATATCTAGCTAGTAAAAAATTCTTGAAAATCTAAGATGAAAATTCAATTGAGACAAATAAATTAAGTTTCAATTAGCCCCTATGAAATGAATAATGGTTAAGAATTTTTTAATTAATATTGAAATAAAAATATTATTAATACCCTCTTTTTACGAAATTACGAAAGATATATTATAAGATATAGGATAGATAGGATTGATTATTTTAAAAAAATCTATTGAATTGAAATTATTTATAGACGTTACATATAGTAAAAAGGTAATTAAAATTAAATAAATTATTTTTAGACAAATTACATATAGAAAACAGTTAAATAAAATGAAATAAGCTTCTTGCATGTTTTAATGTACGTTACAATTACTACTTGTTATTTTTGTTGCCATTTTGGATAAAAGCAGGTGTAATAAAGGTTTTTATTAATTATATATATTTTTGTAAAATTACTTAAGCAAAGCAATATTGATGATTAATCTAACGATTTATATACAAAACCTTGGCTAATATCAAATTATGGAGATTATTCGGAACATTTTTAATTGTTACTTAATATTAGACCTACTCATTGATTATATCCAACAATTTACGCATATAATTGGTGACTCATTTCACAATACTAAGAACTACGCTGCTAGGATTGACTCATGGTGACCTCTTGATAAATTTATAACATTAAATAAAAAATGTTACACTAATACTATTTCTTATTTGAACGATAAAAAATATTACAATATAAAATCTTAAACGCTATATCTATTTATATATAGACGTAATAAATATGCAGTTGAGTGACATCTATCACCGTCTAACAGAACTATTTACATGTAATATAAATGTAGTTCATTTTCATCAAAGATATCTTTTTTTTTCTTGTATAGATGACAGCACCGTCGCCGTTACTAGTGCCATCTCTGATTTTAACGAAAAACTGTCCACATTAAAAGTTTATTGTTATGAACTGAGAGACCCTTCAATTCTAATAAGATAGGGCGGCACCCTAAAGAATAAAGTGGGTGGTACCTATTTTAACGGATAACTAAGTAGTTTGTTTAAAATATATTCTTTTATACACATAACATATTCATTTCAAAATATAATATATAAATATTTTGAAGTCGTATAATAAGCATTTTGAACTAGATCGCTGTTACATGACTTAATATATAATGTAAGTATTTTAAGTCATGTATAAATAATAGCGATATCTTTTGTTATATATAAATAATTGATGTGAATGTCTAGGGATCACTGATAATAAAAATTAGGAAATAAATATGACGTTTTAGTAAAGGTTGTTCAGCGTTATGAGACCTTAACGTTAGAAAACTGAAGATCTAGAATATCCGGTTTGAAAGCCTAGCAGAACACATAATTTAAAAGAGATATTATGTTTAAAAGAGATTTATATTTAAATTTAAAAGATATATATTAGATATATAGAGCGCCTTAAGAAATTTTAGTCAACCAGACAAGTACTTGTTATTAATGTAAAAAAAATAGGTCTAACATATCTGTAGATGTCACAGGCTACTTGTATAAGTACACGGCTTTATATGTATTGGTACCTAAGTATTATAAATATTAACTTTAAAAGTTTTATATGGCACCATTGTAATATGTTATTACATACTTTACCATAGTTACATCATAGTTTTTTTCGGTTAATAATGAGAGTAATAGAGTCCAGGCAAACGGAATAATGGGAAGCAACAAAATTTTATATCTATCTAAAATTGTGCTTCTTAATTAATGATTAGACTCCAGCACATTTCCCTCTTGAATAGGGCAATTTAGTAAGTAGAACTTTGTAGAAGGTAAGGTCACCGAAAAGTTTTACTATATATATGTATGTAAACTTAACTGAAACATCCACAGGTTCACCGATGTTGTGCTCTATGCTGATGAATGTGTTGATTGTGTCTCTATCGTCTTCGGAGAGGTAGACACAAGTATTAGAGTGCCTAGTTACTGCAACGACCGTGTGGGGAACATTAATGATTACATATCCCTGGATAGTGACGACTGCGCAACTTTTCTCCGATTTTATATCCTTGGTCTATCAAAAGTCCCTTTTCCGCCTGTGCGAGAAACAAAAATAAAGTTCCTCGTCTATCAATCGGTGTTCATGCGCCTGAGTTCTTGATAGTCGATGGCAAAAGTAACTTCATAGGGTTTCGGTGTGCACATATAGATATATCACTCACACGTGATGTTGTCAATGATGCTTGGTCGGCTTTACTTTCATTCAAAAAATTTTTTTTTGTGGATACGAGATGAGCTGGTATTGGACACAGAATTTTTGGCTACCATTATTCCTATGAATTGCGAAATAATTTCTTCTCTTAATCATCTTCTTTTATTCCCTATTCCTACTTATTTTCTCTTTTAATTTTACACTCATTGATTGCAGCGACATTAGGTGTAATATTCATTCATTGAAATCGATTGTCCCGAATAATGACGAAATTAACGCTATGCTTCTATCCCTTTATCCTGCTTGTACTCTTCCATATTTTCAATTTCTAATTTATAAAAGGAAAGATGCCGCCCAGATACTGCTCTTGCTAAAGTTTTCCTATATCGACGCTTCAATATAGACAACAAGTAATTCAGCAGATTTTGAACAGATGTTCAAAATCCTGGTGTAAAGCATATAGGCTTCGTGTTAATCTAACGTAATCCTACTCCCAATCCTAATTTGCTTCCTTTAACAATTGTTATTTTGCACTCAGAAACACTGTAAATAATCTGGGCCTCATAATTGATAATTGCTATTTTTGATCTATGCAAGCCACCGAGCTTAGTAAAGTTTAAAGTTATTTCTACTATCGGTTATTTAAAATGATGGAAGCGTCTGGTGCGAATTAAGACCAGAATACTATCTGTGGCAAATGCTCACTGTATATTTTGTATTGCGCTGATACCCAGACGTAACGGAGGATCACTTTAATAAATTCGAGTGGTTATAAAATATGTGTATAAAAACTATTATTGGCTTGTATAAATTTGACCTTATTACAGAATTTCGTACTAAGCTTGGTTGGTTTACTATTAAATACCACCTCTCCTTTCGCTCTTTTCTTTATTCCATACTCAACAATCCTTTCACTCATATTTATCTAAAGACTCTTTCAAATTCATGGGCGCGGAAACAATTTACATATAACTTTAAGCCCGTTACTTAAAGTAAGAACGGATAACTGGCTAATTATAGATCTAATTATAATAATATAATTTGGTTCTCTATATAAATAGAGAACCGATAACTAGTTAATTATATATCAATAGTTATTAAATAAACTATAATCCTAATTGATTATTTCACTATGAAAGCTACTAATGCGTATCCGTAGTTTTCTTCCAGCAGTATCAGTAGTTTTTGTAAATTATTTTTCTTTTAAGTTGAAAGCTGCTTTTTATATACCTATAAGACTTCCAGCATGCATACTTTAGAAACTTACAAGTTTTATTGTAGACTGCATCGCCGTTGACGCCACCATTTGGTATGTGAAGTGGTGATGACTTTCTTGATTCTGGGTCAAGCGTAACCTGTGATGTATTCCATGCTACTGCCGCTGCAGCCGCTGCCGCTGCGGCCGCGCACACACTGCACTCTGAAACAATTTGATTTTCGACTTTTTAATAATCCTAGTATTTTTTTTGTAAAATACTGTATACATTTATTTATAAATGTAAATAAACTAAAAATAAAATTACAAAAACTGTACTTAACTGTTATGTATTTATGTACTACACAAGAAAAGATACAGATAACATATAATAGCAGAAAAATTTGCACAAAGGATAGTAAAGATTATTTCTAAGAGACACCATTATCCTGAGATGTGAAAGACTGTGAACCCGACAGGTTGTGAGTTCGATTCCCACTCGAGGAAATAGAAAAAGCTATATTTTTTTCTTGTTTCCGGACACTGGTTGGGTTTCATCTAAATTAGTTTTTTATCACGCTAAGGAGTGTCTTACTGGGGACCCCTTAAAGGGGTCTGGAACTAGTAAAACAGAA
>JAYDZJ010000019.1:6893283-6903294 GCA_034509065.1 Eueides lybia
AGGAGTGCGACTTCTTGCAAAACAACCTGCCCACTAAACCTGCTGCCTTGGACGAGGATATATTGTGAGTATAATAAATATTAATTGTGTATATAAGTAAAATTGTTTTTAATATATATGATAAGAAAAATATACATAACTAGAGGCCGTCCGCGTGGAAACCCTGTCATAAGGTAACAATATTATTAACGTAAGAAGTCCTGTGGGAACTCCGGGATAAAAGTTTCATCGTATTCGGCTCAGTAGTATTTGCGTGAAAGAGTAACAATCATACGTCCAAATTTTCGCTTTTATAATATTAGTAGGATTATAGTATGAAAAGGACAGGACCAACCAGTCCGTCTATATAAATATATATACACACATAATTTTATAATTAAATAGGGAGGAGCTGGAAAACGACGCGTGGGAAACGGACATGGACGCGGAGATGCAGGCCGGCTTTCTCGAGTTCCTCAAGATGTCCAACCAGATCAAGCGATAACCGCGGCTCCACGAGCAAAAACTATACAAAAAAAATATAAAATTTTATAAAACGATAAAAAGATATCAGTGAACGCTTTTCGATCGCTCTATATAAATATGATCATGACATACTCCGCTACTTAAACACATTGCCTATACTCCCCCGTTACAATAGTACACGTGTCCTAAATTAAGCAATATTTTATAGAATTATAGTAAAATCAAGTACCATTTAAACGCAATAATTCATATTAAGTAAAGAAAATATATCTAGATATTCTTTTAGGTACGGTTAAGTATTGAACGTTGATGATTGTTTGTCTGGTTGGATGGTATCGTCGTTCACGGTAGCTCGAATAGTAAATAAACATTTTACTTTTTTTGTAATAGTTTTTACTACAATTTGGTCTGTGACTCCGGTGACTCACGTTGCGTTACGTTACTACTGTAGTATTTAGTAAGACATATTTTTAATGGTAGTATTTTATAATCGAGCATGCAAGTACATCATAACTAGACTAAATGTAAACAAGTAGGGATTTGTGACTTCCACTTATTTAATAGTAATATCCTTATATTGCTGACACAAAACTATAACTTCAGTTTATATCAGAGCAACAATATGTAAAGGTTTGTTTTGTTATAAGCAAGATTTTTTTGTTAAAAATCACATTTTAAATGATATTGCATAACTTAAATTGTTGACGTTATTTCTATGTTGCAGTATATATATTGATAAATCTGTTTACATATTCTTATAGGAGGGATGATCAAATTTTGTATTAAAATATAATTTACCAGTAATTTAAAAGTTTACAATGAATTTAAATTATATATAACCGATAACGAAATTGTAATTGTGTGTAAAATGCAACTAGTGCTGATTAGAAAATCTTAAACTATGGTAATTGAGACGCTTGAAAACTTGATAATAGTGTGTGATAAAAAATATCCCCTCCAGTAATGTACAATGGTGTTTAACGTTAGGATTTAGGCAATTTGAGCTATTCTTTAATTCAGTGACGGTAGAAAAGTAGTTTACATTATTCAGAGTTGGTTAAGATCTGTGGCAGACATGTGTTGTGTGTAGAAGAATAGTTAAATAATTAGTGCCTGCGATGAAGTACATTGTTTATACATTTTGCGTTATACACCCTTGCAATATGATATAAGTACATTTAAGTGGTGCTCTTTCATAATACAAAGACGGAAAATAAAATTAAATAAAATATAATTGCGTAGGCGTAAAGATGAATAAAACTGTAATTTGGAACAGTTTTTTGGCGACGACGTTCGCCATTGATGTAATCACATATATATATTCACTGAACCTCTAATGTCGCCATTTTGTTTTTGTTCTTCATACCCTCCTTGCTTATTTTTAAATCCTCAATATTCTTGTTTACATTTTGTCTCATACTTATAAAATTATTTAGTGATCTCATTATTTTTTCCATTTATTTTGTCTAATTCATGACAATAAATGCAGTGCGACTCGCTCCGTTCCATCCGTTATGAAAGTGACATATCGTACATCTACCAGAGTATTTCTGTGTGTGTTTATAGAATACAGTATTTAATATGTTAATGGTAGCAGCACAAACTTAAACATTACTACTATCGAATAAACTGAAATATTTTAAAATTAATTTATTCTTTATTAATGCCAGTTTTTGTGACCAGGTACACATTCCCTTGCATTTGAATGTTCATATGGTTTTTTGTGTTACCATACGGAATAATTATTTAGTACTATGATACTCACTTTTCTTTTATACATTTTTTTTTATGAATTACTAAATTGATGTTTTATAATTTTATTGCGGAGTCAATCTAATGCCAAATTGTTCGTTAATTGTTATCAATGCATAATCTCGAGCTGGCCTGTTGGCAGATGGAGGACTTTATGCGTTATATCTCAAGAAAGACATAATAAAATAATTTTTGAATGTGTTTATTCAATACTGGATTTATTTATTTGAAGCGATTAGGCTGATGTTTATAATATTCCATTGTATTTTTGTTGCAGTGATATTATGAATGTTATATGAATAAATGGATATTTTAATAAAAGTCATTTAAATATATTATAGTTTTATTTTAACACACCTTAATAATATATTCATGCTTTTTTTTATTCTGGCAATACTTTATAAGGGTTAAGTATTCCATTGGGGTCCATAGACTGCTTCAGAACTTTCATTAATTGTATAGCGGATTCATCTTTGCTGAAATGTAAATATTGTGGTTTTCTAAACCCGATGCCGTGTTCCGCACTAATGGATCCTTTTACTTTTGCGACTTCTTCGAAGATAAAAGGTTCTAACATAGCTTTGAATTCCTCACTATATTTAGGTATTGTTACGTTGATATGTATATTGCCGTCACCTAAAGAATTTATTAATCACTAAATATGTATTGTAATAAAAATAATGTAGTAGTTTAATTTATAAATTTTCAGCTTCACGCTGTATCCCGCACATGGCAGGGTAGGCAGAGGGAACTTGGGAACCCAGTGTTCAGACACTCCGTTCTCTACTTTCTGCCGATTTTGAGGAGTTGCGTGTGGCGGAATTAGTTGAGTGGCGGAACTCAACGCCAGGCTTTGCCTTTTTGCCAGAGCGAAGAAATGAAAACATTGAGGACAGGATTGAACCCACAAGCTGTCGTTTACAGTCTCATGCTTAAGGCGCTACGACACAACGGGCCTTATGAATTTAATTAAAATATATTTTCTTTGTTTGAATATTTACACGAGAACAGTAATTATACAAGATAAGAAATATCTATAATGTCAACCAAATGACAAAGATATGTGAATTTTGTAACGTCAAATATGGATAGAGATACATATAGAATAAAATTATATTTTTAGTCTCTTTTACTAGAATCTTTTTGATCTAAATTCCAGAAAGACTTTCAATGAAAATTGTTAATTTTATGATTTATTTAATACATACCAACATGCCCGTAGCCATAAACGCCAGCACGGTTCCTAAACTTATCTCTCAAGAGTAGTACCAAATCGTAATAATTTTCCAATGGCAACGATACGTCGTACTTGAACGGGTAACCATCAACCAAGGTTGCTTCGGCAATGCTCTCACGAATATTCCAAATATTCTATATTCCAAAAACAAATCAAAAGATTTAAAAATATAAAATGACATTTATAAAAAAATTGAACTAAATTACCTAATATCTTTTAGGTAATTTAGTTCAATTTTTTATACGGTTTTAGTTTTTGCTACGGACAAAAGGACATGTTTCCTTCCTTACAACTGTTTAATTAAAAAGTATAACATCAGTGTACTTATAATAAGAGCTCAAAAGAAGATCAGTGTAAAATACGATGTTTAAAGCAAAAAAGATTTTGCAAAAATTGCAAGGTTCAATTTATTAGGCTGTTTACCCTATCCCCTATCAAATCTTACCTTCATTTTGACCGCTTCTGAAGTAACAGTACCATCTAAAATGAGTCCACTTTCCATGCTGTCGGTGAGGAAACGCGACAGTTTCTCGTTATCGTGAGCTGCGTCGCTGCCGTGCGTCTCGACAAGCACGTAGAATGGATAATCTGCTATTGGATTCCTAGAATATTAATATATTACATGTGGGTTTTATTAAAGGTTTATAAATGCTGTTCATATATTTATAGCATACTATTGTATCCCAAATATAGGGCAGGCAGAAAAATCTGAGTGTTAGATTCCGTTTCCCAAGGGTCCCAAGTTTAAGAGATTGAGTTCCTCGTGCGTTTTTATTAACTCCACTTTTTGTCTTATTAGATACAACAGCGAGAAATTAAAACTTAATTTTTTTTTACATTTGGGAATCGATCCCACCACACGATCTGTCACTACACCATGACTGTTTTATAAATTATATTATAAATATTTATAAATAGTATAAATACTAACGACAATTTTAGATTCTTCACAGTTGATGTAATGGAGAAATTGTCTGCCATTTCGAATGCTGATAAAATTTCGCCTAATGCTGATTTTGCATTTTTATATAATTGCAAAATATTCTTGAAACTTTCCACACCTAAAAAAATATTATAAAATATAATATTCAACATGCCGATCTTTAAATGACCAATTTTATTAACCCTCAATTACCCAAAATAAAAAAGGCGAAGGTTCCAGGTGTAACCATTAAAAAACAATAAGTATAAAAGTAAATAAATATGTTTTTAAATTATGTCTTAGGTGGCGACAATGTTTCTCTTTAAAAGTACAGTCGCTTTTTACAAATAAAAAATCTATAATATGAACAAGATGCAATAGAACAAAATATTAGTAAACGTTGAAATATATTGTTTTATTTATGTACCTAATGTGTAAAAAATGTAACTGAGCGTTAATTTATTTTCAATTAGTATTTTATCATTGAAGGTGTACTAAATTCAAATATAAAAAAGTTATTATAAACCGAGGTCTCTAAGACCTAAAATAAATCTAAAAAGAACTAGACTAAAACAATAGTTGCTGAACAAAATAAAGAAATACTCACCAAAATATCCGAGTGAAACCGCCTTTGGTAACGTGGGGCATTGAATAGCAACTTTAGTAACGACACCTAATGTGCCTTCTGAACCTATGAATAGGTGTTTTATGTGATACCCTGTGTTATCCTTTTTTAATGTTCGTAGACTATCTATAACTGTACCATCGGCTTTAACCTGCAAATGTTATTCATAATGTTTTTTTTTATTTATTATCATTTGTACACTGTCATCCTAAGAATATATACAAGCAATGGTTATTGTTATGATTCTAAAAGGTGTATTTAAATTAACCGGAGTATCTTAACACAAGGTTCCCGGGTTCCCTATGCATACTCTGCCTTGTCCCTCACAAGGCGTGAAAATAAAAAAAATTTGAATCTACACATATGATGTTGCATCTACTTATCAGCATATATGAACACATTCACACCATATCTCATACAATATACAATCCATCTAACCATCCAATGGTTTTTGCGCTATTTTGGGACAACTATGTCTTATAACTATTTCTTAAAGGAGTGAAATTAAGCGATATGGGATTGTAAGTAAGTAATCTGAAGGAAAATTGCCTGTTATACGCAAATAATGCAGTGCTCAATATATATCATAAAAATGCAAGTTGCAAGCATTGGCGGTCTAAAAAGAATTCTGAATTCGAGTAAAGCAAATGGTTTTCGTATATAACGTTGAAATTCTGTCGATTTTTTCGAAGAGTATGTAGAGTCACTTTAGCTTATCAAATAATAAGCGGTAAAGATTCACGGTAAAGATAAAAAAGAATGTGCTCAGGTGGTTTGGAAATGCCAAGAGAATTAGGGGTTAAAAAATGTCAAAAAAGATTGATGAAACATGAGTGGGTGTTAAAAAGAGACGGGCAATCTCGGTTGGTGATAAAATTGTTACGATAAAAAATACCAGACCAATTCCCATACATCTTTTAACAGGAGTATTTTCAAATAGCAATATTTAAAATATATAAACACATATTTATAAATATAATATATACCAATTTACATTGACAATTCAAATAATAAGGCAGCTGATACGAGAGCGACCCGCGATAACAAATATAAATAACAGATCATAAGATAATTTGCGCTTTTGTTACATAATTTAAATAAAACAATAAAAATACATTTTTTGTAGCATTTTATCTCAAATTTATTTATTATAAAAGAACTTACACACAGCTACTTACAGCTTCTATTCCTAGAACGGACCCATGTAAGTTACCATATCTAAGCAATCTGAGACCGCCAGCATTTGTGCTAATATTACCTCCAATATGGCAAGAGCCCTTCGCGCCCAAGTCTATTGGCATTATTAGATTACGTTCACGAACGTAATCATCTAAATATTCTAAAATACATCCGGCCTCACATACCAAGGCACCTGTAAAATTATTTTATTCAAATTATATTCTACATATTAATATAAAATAAATAACAAAAGGCAAACAAGTTTCGTTATCTCTGTTTATAACACTTAGGCCAATCACGTGTAATATTTAAGGAGTTTCACCGCAATGTCATTTAATTTACCTATAAAATAGTGACTTTTATTTTTTTTGCCTGTTAATGTGTTTGTTTGTGCGATTGTACGCGGTAATCTCATCATATATATTTTGGCAACCTTCCTTCGACATTAAATGTCGCATGATAAATAAAAAAGTATTATTTAGTTCGACAAAATTGCTACAATTTTTTAATTAATTTAGTTGAAGTTTAAATTTTCAATTGTCTTAAAAGTGATAATTTTATTAGAACATTCAGAAAAATCAAAAAAATTCAAGCACGCAAAGCAGCGGGCGGATCGTTAGTATTAAATATAAAAAAGGTGTTTTTAAATATTTAGAAATTGCTCTTTAATGAGAAACTTTTTATACGATCATTACATTAGACATTAAATATTTTCAAAATACCTGACAACTCATCCAGACTAATGATTTTATTCATTAAACTTAAGCTGAGTACAATTTCGTCGAACACAGGTACCGAACCCCCGACCAGCCCAGTGTTGCCACCTTGTGGACATACCGCTAGTTGCTTGCTGTTACAATAAGATAATATTTGAGAAACTTCCTGAGTCGTTTTCGGTTTCAAAACAATTTTTGATTGTCCTATAAAGTCACAAACAATAACATTTCAAATTGTGTTCGATTATATCAATTTAATGCTTTAACCCATTATGCCAGATTTCACTTACCTCTACAGTTTTTAATCCAATCAATATTAAAAGGTATAACATCCGATTCTTCCGTCAACACGCGGTCTTCACTTAATATTTTTTTAAAATAATCTACATCCGTAGACTGTAGGAGCCCAAAGGTCTTCTTTTTAATCCTATATTTCTCCTAAAATTCAGATGTAGTGTACTATATAACTGATAATATGTAGATAATTATAAACAAACTTACATTTATTTACATATGTTCATATTATATAAAAACATCTTTATTATTAAAGTACCGCAAGGGACAACAAATTCTTATAACGTTACATATAATTACTTCATTTAAAATAAGTAAATAGTAATAGAAAATTTCTTCTATGTAACGAAAATTTTATTACTGTCTATACTTTAATATATAGGTCCACTATATACCTACCTTAGACCAGTATTAATTTTAAAATCATAAGTTAACTGTGAAGAAAATGGTAAATTATTTATTGTTTTTATTAAAGACTTACCGATGAAAACTGTGGAAGTACGGCTGTCGCATACTTTGCATTTGATAAAATATTAATTTTACAAACATTGAAAACAAACAACGATATTGGTTTTAACATAATGACGAACAAGTTCACTTAATGTCATTTATCTAATGAATTTAGTTTTTTTTAAAACGTAATACGCCTTATTTAATATGACGCTATATCATTACATAACACAAATAGCGCTATCGGCCGCGTTCTTATGAATACTAAACATAAACAGCGTACAGCGTATCTATCATCCTATGTATTTGTATAGTAATATACATCATCTGTGACGATATAACATAATTATACGATATAAAAGTAACGGCAGGGTGTGTACTTAGCGTTCATAAAATCTTGTATTATCTCTTCAAGGGCGAGCCACACTCGTCCTTCCACACCCGGTGACGCTGTAAAGGTCAACCCTCCCAGGTCAACTGCAGTAAAGTCACACAGAAAAAAAGAAAAAAAAAAGTGTACTTGGGCCAATCGTCCGGTGACGCTGTAAAGACCATCCCCGGTCAACAGCAATTGAGCCACTCAAGAAAAAAAAGAAAGTGTACTTGTGTATCTGCCGCTAGTACAAGTTTAATGCTTTTAAAAGACGTAAATAAATTGTCATTAGTGTAACTGTAGTGTATTGACACCATTTACGTACATTACGTTAAATATATTTATATACTAAAGTTGTATTATTTCAGTATTATGGTTAAATAACGTATATTTTAAAAATTATATTATTGTATACCTATTTATAATATGTTCTCATGGAGTTCTCACTAAGCAGACTTTACTTATTCCGTAGCAACAAGTAAAGTTTGCTTTGCGAAAATATTTGTAAAATTTTACAGCAGCAAAAAATCACTTTGTTTTTTGCAGTATTTATATACATAAATGACAAGGCTATTTGACCGTTTTCGTAAATGTGCTATATATCTTATTGATTCTTTCGATTAGCCATATTAGACTAGACAGTGTCACAAGACTTGAGGAGACTGAGCTAAGAAAGCTCTGACCTTGGCTTAGTTACCGTGGAAAGTACCAACAATAAAAAACACAGTGTCACAAGGGCATGTCCTGTGAGACTAGGGGCCGTTTTCCGAATTATCGAAACTGTAGAAACGACGTTCCAACTGCTAACGTGGGGTCCGATTTAATGAGAGCGCCAATATCTGACAGCTGTATTAATAAGCAGTCATAGCGGACCGACGCTATGACCGCTGTTTTAATAATTCGACAAATGTATTAGGCGACTCTGCTTTGTTTTCTGTTTGAACAAAGCAGAGTCCCTTACCCATAAGGCTGTCGATAGCCTTTTGGTTTTTTTTTGCGATGGGGACGGTATGCGCGTGTGTATATGCGAATCTGCGATTATGTGTTTCCCTACCTAAACAGTTTCGTTCCTTTTGCTGGTGAAGTCAGCATCATCGGTTAATAGTCCTCGGAGGCTCTCTGGATTTTATATATACAAGGGCGTCTGATGTAGTTTGAGGTAAATGGGTCTCAGCTCTATCAAAGTATCTTAATGGTTATTTATTGACTAATCTAGAGGAAGGTGGGCATGAAAGAGGCATGTTGCACTCATTTTTTTACGTCAACATCATTACATCAGCTTGGCAGCACCGTTTTTTTTGTTATTTTTATTAATTTATTGATGACCCACAAAAGTGTACTATAGTAGTATGTAAGTTTTTCATGGCCGTTTTCCGAATTGTCAAAACAGTAATAACGACGTTTCAACGACGACGTTCAAAACGAAAATTGAAAATTTCGACGGAGCTCGGTGAGAACGAATGGCTTAGTGGTCAGAGCGCTTGAACGGTTTTCACGAGGCGCGGGTTCAACGACTTATGTCGTTCTTATTACATACCATTTTTACTTTTTAACGACTTAATTGGTCTACACTTGTTTAAAGGGACAAAATTAAGTAGGAAGAATAAAAAAAATATCTAATCTAGTATTACTAGAAGTAACTAAAATAATTAAAAGTCATTTTTTTTTTGTGTTAATTATTGTATTAAGTTACAAAGGGTTTATTATATAATAGTTATTTAAATTAATAGTTGGTTTTTACATTGATTTCCCTTTAATGGAGACATGTGTTCTTATTATTTATAAAACTTATGTATCGAATGTTGTTAATGATGAACGTAAAAGGAAAGATGGCTTCACCATCTCATTTGAATCAAAATTTTTATTTAATTTTTTTTCACTGACGTTTATTTATTTGTGAGATGCACGGAGCTTAGATACTACGGAGGCTAGATAGACAGGAGAACGATCGTAATGTATAAAAATGTCTACGGAATGTACAGAAAATAAAGTTTTATT
>JAYDZJ010000019.1:6984949-6999532 GCA_034509065.1 Eueides lybia
GGTCACACTAGTGTGACCCGCTCGCGGCTTCGCCCGCTTTAATCACATAATTGCTTATTTTTTTCTTATCTCAATTACTTTCGTGAACTATTTTCTCATCTGAAATAATATATAAACTATGTATTTGCATAGCATTCCTCAAATGCTAAAGGTGATACCCAAATGGAAAGATGTGTATGTTTTTTAATCTAACATAGTCATGTAGAAATAAAACTGTGGTTTATCAATATTGTTTTATTTAAAACACACTTTCTCATATTCAAAGGCGGTCTTATTCTCTAATTAACATTCATTCCACTTCCATATAAAATATAACTAGCTAACTTAGTCGCTTAAAAACTATTAACATTTAGCTTATTTACACAATAACATATTTCTTGTTTAACAAAAACTGCATGTTTGAAGATTATTTACATTTGAATGCATGTCAAAGACGTATCTTATTAGATTCAGTTTATTTTGAAACTCATAAATGGAGATAGTCGGAATACACTACATATAATTAGTCTAATATTTTCTTAGATAATAATACCTAAATTATTAGATATAAACAACATACTATATTGTATGAAAATTCGTCTGAAACAAATTTTAGCTATTCTCATTCAAATCCTTTGAAGCGAATTCTGGGTGTCAGCACAATAAACAATTTCCACTAAAGGAAATAAATAATTAGTATATTATTTTTAATATAGTAAATATAAAAATTATCTTCTACCGCTGCAGAATGTCTCATAACATTAATATGAATTATAATAATTAAAAATTGTTGGAACTCAAAAAGTAAGTTATTAGAAATCACTTGGAAATTAATCTTATTAGCTAAAAAAAAAGAAGAAAAATATTGCATTTTCCTAATGCATTCTCCTGCTATAATTTTTTTTTATAAAAATATAAATTATAATACCCAAGTAAAACAAAATTACGATGGATAGCTTAGGATATAAATTGGATTATTGTCCATTAGATATTAATCCTCAAATTTGATGGAGTGAACAGACGTGTCAATGGCACCGCCGCGGTAAGCACCTCGTTTTTTCTTAGTTTTCTCATGTTTGAATGATTTGCCGCGTGTATGTTTCAAGTCCAGGTTTGCTTTCTCGCCCCATGACCCGCGAGCTCCTTTCTGAAAAAAAATATAAAGAAATATAATATTCGGAGTTTTACACTGTATCACATGGAAGTCAGAAGGGAAGTTGGGAACTAATGCCCGTATATACAGATTTCTTCAAAAACCTATCCCCTTCCAAAACAGTTCCTCACTTGTGACCACGACAGGCCACAAAAAAATCATATTGGAAATGAATTTTGAACTTTCTCGTTTATGCCTATTTAGCAGAGTTGGCTTTCCATCCTAGTTCCGAGGCATGTTGAGTGATAATCAATATGCAACGCAGCGCTTTTGTTTACCATAGAGGGAAAAATAATTTAACTATAACCATTTATCCATAAAAAACATTTTAAATAAAATAATATGAAAACTATTATTTAATTAAATAACTGTAATATTAACTGAATTATATAAAATTTCTGGACTGTCTTATGATACCTAGAGATTATAATGTATAGTTCTAAACCTACTTTAATTTGCAGGAGCAAATCACATATGTGACTAATATGGTAGGAAATAATGCCAAATGCCACTACATGTAACGCTATAGTGATTACATAAAATAATAATATTAAAAAAAAAAGAAACAAAACTACAAATTAGGAATGTAACCAATCTATTACTACATACTAAAGTAATAATTTGCTTTTAGTAACTTTAAAAAGGTTTTTCATTTCATTATACAAACAAATGTACAGCTGAAACAAATTTCTTTGGTAGCAGTACAGAAGTTATATAATAGGTATTCTCAATGAAATTGCATTCATAGCTTATGAAATATGCAAGATATTTTTATATTATATTATTTCTTATTCACCATTAGTCTGTCGTAAAACAAGTCTTACCTTTTATTTTAGTCAAATACAATTTTTTTATTTTGAGAATTATCGCCTCCTTCAAAGCTTTTTCTGTCATTAAATCCTCCTTTATTAAATCCGCCTCGGTCTCCACCCCACGAGTGGCGATCGCCCCTGCCTCCTCTACCGCCCCGGCCGCCCCTGTCTCCCCCGCGGCCCCCGCGGTCGAAGCCGCCGCGACCACCGCGGTCGAAGCCGCCGCGACCCCCGCGGTCGAAGCCGCCCCGGCCCCCCCTGCCCCCGCGTCCGCCCCTGTCGTTGAATCCCCCGCGCCCCCGGAACCCGCCCCGGCTGCCCCTATCATTCCCCCGCCCGCGGAACCCTCCTCGGTTGAAGCCCCCGCGGCCGCGGTCTTGCCACCCGCCAGATTTTTCTGACGAATCGACTCCGTCCGGTTCGTCCTCTCCGTTTTCGCCCTCCTGACAGAGAGATTTCATTCATAAACACACACCAAGACAACCCTACGTAATTACCAAACGACATAAAAGTAAATGCCCAAAATCACAAGCCGCAAAGCTTCTCGCAATAGCAAAACAGAAGCTTGGTGATGAGATAGAGTTGCCTTGGCTTACTAAATTTTGGGGCATTTACCTTAGCTTCGAATGAATTGTCCTTAAGTCTAGGGTCCACTTCTACTTTTTCTGTTACAACTCTCCTGAAGGGAACTGCTTTATTATTTGGAGTATTATTTTTGTCGCTAGGTGTTGAGGAAATATTTGTTCCCTAAAATTGTTTGTAAAAATTAAATTGTTATATTAATTATACTACGACCAAAAAACATATCGGGGAGAAAAAAATAATTAAAAAACAAAAAAATAATAATTAACAATCAAAAACTACATAATAAGCTACTTCAAGTAATATCTATCTACCATTTACTGTTTAATACAAAAATAAACTAATTTACCTTAACAAAATTACTATATGGCTTCTTAGCTGGGGTTGCCTCTTCACCTTCAGATGCCTTTCGTTTCTTACCACTTTGAACTCCATTTTGCTGTAAAAAAAATATTTACACATTATTTGTATTTCATACTGTGTCCAAATATGTATATAGCAGAATAGACAGATGTCAAGGCATTCTATTCCCCAATTTAAGCCATTTTTTTTTTCATTGCTTGTTGAATGGTAAAACTTAATTGAGCTTGGCTTTAAGTGTTTATTTTTTGGGTTTGTTAACCATCTTTTTCTTTGGTATATTTATTTGTGATGATACTGCAAGCAAAATTTAGTTTTGGCTTTAACACTTGTTGAAATTTGTTCCTCCTATTCAAACCCACAACAACCATTGAGTTTATAGTCAGACATTGCGCTACAGTACTATGACTTCTTAAATTAAAAATAATTGTTGCTCTCAATACAATGCTAGTGGATTGTAAGCCAAACCAAACCATGGGAAATGAAATATTTTTATTTTAATCCAAGTGCGGTGTCGTTTGTTAAGTTGATAGCTCAAATTTGTGCAGGAAACTGGAAATGAGTTAGCTGCTGCTCATGTAATATGTAGCAGAAAAAAATGTAAGTAATGTTTATCTTGTATACCTGTTGTGATTCTTTCTTTTGTACTTTAGCTGGGGGTTCATCATCATCATCATCACTGCTGTCATCTGAGGATTCCTTTTTGGCTTTAGGTTTAGGAGTAGCTGGTGTTTTAGGTGCTTTTTTTGGTTTCTCATCCTTACTGCTGTCATCACTGTCCTCCGAAGATTCCTTTGCTGCTGGTTTAGATGCAAGCTTTGCTTTTGGTGCAGGCTTTTTCTTTTCATCCTCACTGCTGTCTTCTTCTGAAGAAGAATCCTTTTTCTGTTTACTGGGAGCTTGGGCAGGTTTGTTTGCTGGTTTAGCAGGAGTTTTAGGTTTTTCATCTTCACTGCTGTCATCACTGTCTTCTGATGATGACTTCTTAGCGGCAGCTTTAGCAGGTTGAGCTTTTGGTATAGGTTTTACCTGTTTAGGAGGTTCCTCATCACTATCTTCGGAAGAAGATTCTTGTTTCTTGGCAGGATTTACTTTTAGTGCTGGTTTCTGAGGTACCTTTTTCTTGGACTTTTCGTCATCACTGCTGTCATCACTATCATCCGAGGATGACTGTTGTTTATTAGGTTTAGAGACTGGTTTAGCAGCGGGAGTTTGTGGTTTCGCCTGGATTTTAGGTTGAGGTTTGTCATCATCACTGCTGTCATCATCAGATGAAGATTCTTGTTTCTTTGCAGCTTGAGCTTTAGCAGCTGGCTTTGCGGGTGTAGCTGACTTCGCAGGAGGTTTCTTTTCATCATCAGAGTCGTCGCTATCATCAGATGAATCTTTAGGTTGTACCTTTGCAATTGGTTTGGCCTGCAGTGGAGTTTGCTTTGTTTTACTCGCTGGTTGTTTGGCTTCCTCATCACTGCTGTCACTATCTGAAGATGAGTCTTTTTTCTTTGGAGCTGGCTTAGCAGGTGTAGATTTTGACTGTACTGGTTTTCCAACAGCAGGTTTAGCTTCTTGTTTTTTAGGTTTAGGTTTGTCATCATCACTGTCATCACTATCATCAGACGAAGATTCTTGTTTCTTAGCTGGAACCTTAGCAGGGGTAGCTTTAACAGCGACTTTTTTATTTTTTGTATCATCATCACTATCATCACTGTCTGATGATTCCTGTTTTTTAGGTGCAGCTTTTTGAGGTGTGGCTTTTTGAACAGGTTTTGCAGCATTGTTTACAGGTTTTTTCTTATCATCTTCACTGCTATCTGAACTATCATCTGATGATTCCTTTTTCTTAGCAGCTTTAGCTTTAGCCGCATTAACTACTTGTGGTTTAACTGGTTGTTTTTTTGGCTTTGCTGTAGCATTATCTTCACTACTATCACTGTCATCAGATGACTGCGCCTTCTTATTAGCCTTTTGATTTACTGCAGGTACCACCTAGAAATGAGCTTAGATTGAAATATTTGTGTATTTTAGTTATATCAAGTTAACAAAGAACATATTGCTCAGAGGTAGTGACGAATAATATGTATGTAATAATATCATAGTAGCTCAATAACAAGTTCTCATCATAAATACAATGTTCACAGAATTACAAAGTTTATATCAAATTTGCAGTCATACCTTTGGTGGTGGTTTTTCATCGCCAGAGCTGTCTGAATCAGAAGATTCTTTCTTCTTTGTTTGTATGGATCCATTTAATTTGTTTACTGGCACGTTTTTCGGTTCCTCTTTTTCGTCGCTAGAATCGTCAGAACTAATAACAAAAGAATAATTTATTAATACTCAAATGAAAAAAGATGGCATATCTTTACTGTATATAAAAATTATAAAATAAAACACACCTATCGGCTGCTTTTTTCACATTTTGAGTAGACTTCTTTTGTAACTTTTTATATTCTGTAATTATGTTGAGCAATGATGGTAAATTTTTAGCTCTTGGTTTCTGAAACAATAAAAATCGTTTGTGTTACTTGCATTAGTATTTGGTAGTTAAATGTAAAAGACAAGTCACGAGGACAGACTGAAACAAGTTGAAAAACAATAAACACTGATGAGTTGTGACTCTCTCAAAGTTAGAGGGAGCATAAAGTTATTACACTATGTTTTCCAACTCCTGCAAACAATGGAATGTCCAATATTTTTTTGTGACAAATGATGATTAAATTTAAGACCTATTTTTTAAAGCATAATCAAAAATATAATGCATTCAACTGGCAATCACTCAACCCACAATGTGTCAAGAATGCAGCGGAAGGTAAAGAACATTTTATTAAACATACTGCTGATTGTTTTGTATGTTATAGACATGCTCAAACAACATGAGTGCACCTGAACTAAGAAATTACATTCTTCTCTGCCTTCGTAAAAACAATCGAAGAAAACTCCAATATGGAAGGTGGTTTTTGTTAGTGTCCAATACATATAAGACATGTAAACAAGAGGTTTTAAAAAAACATCAATAGTTGCTCTTTTTGAGATATAATTTACAATAACTGGGTATTATTAGCTTCCTGAGTGGCCATCAACAGCATTTAGTATGCAATATTAAATCACATTAAATTGGTCTTGGATTGAGTAATATGCTTTATTTAACATATTTTTAACATTAAATTAACATTTTCCATTGACAAGTCTATAATCACGTGTTTTGATTTAGGGATTTTTTGAAGAACCTACGGAGAGATGTTGGGACTTAATAACGGCTAAGTTGTAGCATATAGTTGTCTATGTAATCAAAAACCTAAATAAATAGGAACACCCAATGATGGCAATACATACAGGTCTATACTAGCAGGGAGTTCTCCATTAATAAAAATACTGATATTTTGCTCCATGCTTGAAGTGTTTATCTATGTATTTATTAACATAGCTAACTGAGGTGCAATTTGTACTATAATAACTTGGTAATTTTACAGATATACCCTATTGATCACCGGTTCTTTATACACTAAAATTTTAAAAAGATTAAACAATTTCCTCTGGTTTTACATGTACATAAAACTATTTATACATTGACTAGTGTTAATTTAAAGTTGAAGTGTTAATTTGAAATCTTTTTGCTATCTTCAAGGCTTAAAAATGCCAGGTGTGAAAGTAGGTAACTTGAATCTAAATTGTCTGCTATGCACGATCAATGTCAATGATAATATATAGAACATCACAGATCGCATTAATGAACAGAGGCACATAATGGTAGGTACTTGCTTGAGTATCTCAGTGAGAATGAAGAACATGCTCAGGTGATTTGGGAACATCAAGCAAATAAGTGATGAAAGATGCAAGAAAGATTTTCGAAGAGAAAGTGAGTGGCTAGAAGACCTTAGAAAACACAGTATTTGCAATACTGGAGGAAGATAACATAAAAACCACAGACACTTCCGAGAGCATATATAAAGAAGTTGATGAAAATAGATAGGATAAAAATTATGCCAAGACCATTCACTCTGGCTACCCCACTAGATATGCAGCACATGGAGATGACTGTTATGATCCTCATTAATAAACTTACTTAGTCGATAATTCTGCTAAATAATTCTTGAAAATGTTGATTATATTAAGATCTGCATTAATTAATTGGTAGAACTAAAACTAATAGGTAGAACTACAACTAAATTATTTAGTTTTACTTCTACCATGAGTAAAGATCCATGAGTGCTACGAGTTATTATGTCTCAGGTAGTACCTATTTATTTTTAGTTTAACAATTTTAATATTTATATGTCTCTGAAACTTAGTATGAATGACTCCTTTTTTAAATATCTTGGAGCAAATATTTCTTCTGATCAAGAAGTTTGGGTCTCAATTGCACTGTTTCATACTGTTCAGTTTGTCTAATAATCTCTATTGTGGTATATACCCTGTTTACTAAGACCTAATTATATTTTAAAGTTTTAACAACAGTTTTAAATATGAATATCAAATCAAATAAATTTAGAAGTAAATTAAACATATTATTATTATATTAATACATTTATATCAACTTTTTTTGTAAACAAATGAAGGCTTAGATGGAATTAAAGAACTTGAAGACGTTTCAGTATAACCTGCAATATTCTATTAACAAATTATAAGGTTATAAATTTATAAATTAAAAAAATATATGGGAAATGAAGTTTCACAATTACCTTAAAAATAATAAAAACCAAAAACAAACCAATCATATGTCCGAGATTAGATTTACGATATATTTTTAAATTATTGAAATTGTTACATGTGTTTTATATAACGCATTTATATTAAGTATGATTTATATTATTATATCTAAAATGTATTTTGTAGAGGTAAGAGAGCACATTGTTAAACATAAGATAAAAAATAATTTTGCGGTAAATGTTTATTAATATAAAAGTATTAGGTAGCAATGGATTCGTTTTAAAATTAGTTTTATAAGTATAGACAGTAGTATCACTGCATGAGTAAATAAAAAAATTAACACGTGGGGTCGGCACACGTGGTTTTTGGGTAAAAACTTACCGCTTTAGTTTTTCTTGAAAATTCATCTGCGAGGGATTTATCTACACTCAATAGAAAATTGTGGACTATTGAGACAGCCTCAGCCTGTAATTCAGCAGATACACTCATTTTATTTGTTTTACCGGAATAACTTTTCAGCGGCGTTCTCTTGCACGACCGCTCTTCTAAATGAGCACAGACTAAAAGAATCAAGAATGACGAATCGAATTGACAAGTGAATTTAACGATACTGACTACTGAGTGATACAATAAATCGATGAAAAATATACTTTTTAAATCGCTTAAATTCATATCGTGCTAGAAATATTTAAAGGTTATAATGGTTTTTAGAAGCAGTTTTATCTTTAAGCGATTATGTGTGATTTTTTTTACTAATGTTAGTCTTTTAATCTGATGTCTTAGGCCGTTTTCTTAATTATCAAAACAGCGTTCATGGCGTACCACAGATGCGATAAAATTCGTGTGACTTTGACGTTACATGTGACTTAACTAGTGCTTACAGTACTGACAGATCAGAGCGTTGGCATCGTAGGCATTGACATTATTTTGACGTTCCACGTCAATGTAACTATTGTCACTTTCCTCGATGACGAAAAAGCTCGAAATACAAGTATTTTACCATCTCCATCGACTACACTACATACTCTACTCACGTTTATATAAAAAATGCTCTGTTCGGTTATGTTTAACTTGTCGAATTTGTAAGCACAATCACAAGGGGTCAGAATAATTAATACAACTGACAGATATTGGCGTGCTCACTAAATCAAGCTCGTGGGCTCCCCACGCCAGCAGTTGAAACGTCGTTTCTACTGTTTTAATAATTTGGAAAACGTCCATAGTAATTGTACTTCTAGCTTCAGGAAAGGGAATATTTTTATATACAAATAAATGAGTATTTTTTTTAACAATAAAATATATCATTTGATTTTACTTTAGTTATAATTATTTCAAAGTACTTATATAAAAATTGGAAGGTAGTAATTTTATATTTAATAGATAGATTAAATTATTAAAATTTTATTTTTTTATAGATATTTTTTCGATTAAATAATAATAATTATTTATTATCGAATCCACTCGAGTAAAATGTTCAACGTCTACGTACTTTTATCTGTTGCTTGCTATATTATAAATTTAATAATCTACTTCTTGAATTCTATGCAACTATTGATGTTTTCATCTTTTCATTTTAATAGTGACTGTGAAAATAATTTGTGTATATAAATTTTATTAAAGATTTTGCTCATTTGTTTTTATATAAGTAAAAAATCATTAGTTTTTCATTGTAAAAGTACGTATTCTGAGAGTGACATGTTTCCACTGTCTTTAGAATCGGTTTGTCGAGTGTTGGGATTTCTTTAGTTTCCTAAAAATAAATAATTAATATGTTACATGAAGAGTAGTTAGTTTGTAATATCAAAATGCCGGTTCAACAAATAAGTGTTAAGAATTCCTCCGATATTGAAAGCTGGGAATGGGGCGGGGGATGTGGCAGAGAACCTATTCGCGCAGGGTCTGGAAGCAGTCAAACTTCTTGCAGTAATTCTAGTGGAGATATTTGTCGGATCTGCCATTGCGAAAGCGAAACTCACAATCCTTTACTGGCTCCTTGTTATTGCTCTGGTAAGTCGCGCTTTTTGTATTATTTTTAATATATTATGGCCTTTTATTCAATAATATAAAATTACCTTCTTGAAAAATAATTTTGTTTATTTACCTGACATTTTTTATATTTTTCATATACTCAAACAGCTGTCCTTTGTTTACATAACAATAAAGTGCAATAATTACAAATACTGAAGCCAACATTACCTGTATATTATTGAATTATAAAATATTTAAGTAAAAATTTTAACACATAGTACCATATGATGTATTTTTTTATTAATAAATACTTATAACATGATGGCAAAATCTAATGTTGATAAAAATGTGAATTAAGCAAAGTAGACCTCATAGATTTCTTTTAATGTTCATAAACACTAAAATTAATGTTTTTATAACAATTAAATTAAAAGTGAAATAACACCAAATCATGCAATGTTACTATTTTTGAATAAAACTTGTGTTACTATTGAAAAAAAGTTATATTTTCTACATAAAAAAATATGATTGCTGTTGTGATAATTTAAAATGAGTTATTTGTTATGCTTCAAATCCAATTTATATAAAACCATATGTATATGCAAATTTTATCCATAGTCATTGAAGTTTCATTTATTACTCAGAATAAAAACAAATCTACATATACTATTTTTGCTTCATTATGCATCCAACACAGAAGGTTAGGCAGAGAGTTTAGGCAGAGAGTTTTTATTATATTTGCTAATATTGTCCATAATATTTTTATATTTGACTGAAAAAGATTTGTTTCTTAGTGAAACTTAAAAAATATTGTTACCAAATAGTTTTTGTATTTACTCTTTTGTTAGGGTAGTATTTATTTTCTATAGTTTACCATGTCATTATATTGTTCAACAACAGATGTACCAGACTTGAAAATCAGTTATAACCTTCTGCCCAAAATACTAAGCCATACAGCAAAGCAAATATCATTCAGTCAACCCAGTATTATTAAAAAAGATGTGAATACTAAGCAACTAACAAAATTTCTAAAAATAGTGGATTATTGTCCTTTCATTTCTAAAATGTTATATTATAAGTAATACATTTATTCTTTTACAGGAAGTCTTAAATATGTGCACCAAAGTTGTCTTCAACAATGGCTAACGGCATCCGAAACGAGATCATGTGAACTTTGCAAATTCAATTTTATTATGCACACCAAAATAAAGCCATTTAGCGAGGTATATATTTGATAAGAATTTCCGTTTTATTTTTTATTTGTAAAATGTATGAAACTTTTTATATGAGGCAAATCTTGAATTTTAACTACCTATGTTTAATTATTTTATTGAAATACTCCTCATAAATGATGTTAATGCCTTATCACATATGGCAAGGATAAATTTGCATATTTTGTCAAGACTAATTCATACTATTTGTGTTATTATGCGGAACTCCTGTCCATATCTTTGTCCTTGTAATTCAATCCAACAGCTATTTTTTATTAGGAGTAGTTTAAAGTAGACATTTTGTAAATAATTTTAAATTAAAATGCCTTACCCAACATACAAATTTACTTTTTAAAAATGTAACTGAAAGTTATTAAGTTACTTATAATGTTATTATTAGAAACCTTCCTGGCACACCCGTAAGGACACCTAGAAAGGTTTCTGACTGTAAATATGATGAGATATGATAAGTGTAGGTTTGATATCTACTCAGGGTAATGATGTAATTCCCTCGCTCTGAAAGACAAAATACCACTTTGCGTACCACCATTAAACAAGCAATTTTGTGGATATTAAAAAATTAGTATATGGGAAAGAGACTGTTTTAACACAAGATTCCTTAAGTATATTCTTCTGTGCGGAAATTATTATTATTATATTATTATTATATAGTATTAATCAATATTTATAATATTTTAGTGGCGTTTACTAGAGATGTCTGGTGTAGAAAGACGTCGTCTCTGCTGCGCTGTGTTGTTTCACTGTGTTGCCGCGTTGTGCGTTATGTGGTCCCTTTTCGTGCTAATTGAGCGTGCTGTGGAAGAAGTCAATAGGGGACTAATTGGTAAGACGATTATATTTTCATTATAGTCCACTGTTTTTTTTTATCTTCAGGCGTTTTTGACCCTATGGTAGCTAAGAGTCACACTCGGTGGTTCACTGTTGGCCATTTTCCAATCGCAGTAATTTGTTTATATTTATTTTATTTCAGCTTCACGCTGTATCCCGCAAATTGCAGGGCAGGCAGAGGGAACTTGGGACCCTAGTGTTAAGACACTCCGTTCCATATTCATTTCCCGCTTTCAATCGAATTTGAGGTATTGCGTGTTGAGTGGTGGAACTCAGCGTCGCTCTTTGCCTTGTTACCAGAGCTAAGAAATGAAAAAAATAATTATTTAATTGGAAAATATTAAATATTTCTTTTCCTCGAGTGGGGATCTAACCCTGTTTACAGTTTAAAGTGACACGCTCGTGCCGTTGCGCCACGACATGTCTCCGTAATTAGTAATCCTTCATATTTAATGAACAATTTAAAAAGTATTAAAGTAATTAAACTACATATTAATATTGGTCATCAAATTTATAGGACTACCGACTATTTACTACAAGTAGATATTTTATCCAACACCTAGGTAAGTAAGTAGCTACGTAAGTAAGTTTAAATCGGCATTGCCAGACGTTCCGATTTTGGCGGAACGTCCTGAGATTACTGAGCAATTTTTTGTAATTACTTTATTTTTTTAATAAGTTACTAACAATTTCAGAGATATTTAATTAAATATTTTCCTTAGTAACGTATAACCACGAAGACTTAACTGCTTTAATTACAGGGTAAACTAAACAGTTATTATTGAAGTATACTAAAGTTTTTGTATTAAAAACATTTTATATGCGTGTCAACTTTGTTTTAAATTTAAAGAACTGGATAAAAATTCAAAAGTGATTGTCATTTTTGTATGTCCCTGGCTTTAACTAAAGAATTGCGTTTTTTGCTTAAAAAATACCTCTTCCCCGAGATTTAAATCTTGCAACGTTGGTGTAGATCCGCTTAGTATGAAGATATCTTTCCATGTTATTTCTAACTTCTAGTTAATATCCATATAAATGTTTAAACAATAAATTCAGAATATAAATATATTGACAAAACACGCCCTCGACCCCATTTTATATAGCCACGTGTATATATTAAATTAATTTACTACATATATGCAAAAAGCATTAAATTTGTATATAGTTAATTACAGTTTAATTTAAAATAAATTAGCCATACCTTTGTTTCAATTTCCTTATATGTACGACTTTCAAGTGTTTAAATATAATAAACGCTTTTGGTATGCTTTTTTTTTATTAATAAGTATGTACATATCGGTGGGTAAATAAAGTTTTTATAGTGTGATTTCAATTTATTTTATATCTTTTTATTTAAATGTTACAACAAACTTGCTAACATCGGCAGCATCTGGTTTTTCTGATGTAGTCATGCATATAAGAGTGTATAAGATACATGACATATTTTAAGTGTGTGAACATAATTATGTAGTTACAGTAAGTTACATCGATTATTTATACTTATATCTATACCTTATATCTATAACTATAAAAAATATGTAACCGATCACTATCTGTACAAGATATATTTAAAAAATCCTATATGGGACTTTTATTAATGTAATAGAGCCAAATATACCATACAACAGAAACTGCTAACAAGATTTAAATGCAGCTTTCATTATTGTTTTTTGGCAACCTTGTTTCATCATTTATATATTTTATTTATATCGGTTATATTAAATTAAAAAATGTTACGTCAGTTTAAAATATTTAATTCGACAAAATTGCTACATCATTTTTATTCATTTAGTTGTTATTTTAGTTTTCAATGTATAGACAGATATTGTTTTATAAGTGATAATGTTATTAGAACAACAAATTGAATATATAAAATAGTGTAGTTCAAGCGGGCGAAGCAACAGGCGGGTCCCTAGTATTAATATAAAATAGTTCTTTTATCTTATTGTAAGCAATTCTTACGATATTTTACGTGATAATTAAGCGCCTTAAAGAAATTCACAAGTGCAATATAAAGTTATCAATTTGAATTAAATTTAAAGTAATATTAATGATTTAATATAATGATAAAAAAAAAAAATCTATTCTTTTAAATAAAAATGTTTGTCGAGATTCATGTGTGTAAAATTAACATCCTTTTCGCAATCTGTTTATACATATGGCTAAACTAATGGGTTATACATGACATAGTGCAATGCCTTTAGTCTAAAATCTTATTTGTAGAAGTGTCATGTATTATTATATTTTTTATTTCTTATGTTGTCCTTATTTTGTGCGCCAAGTCTCCAATACGGCCTTAAAGTTATTATTATCAGTTATTATTATCTCACGTTTGTTGTCATATACTACAAAGTACGCGCAATACGTGAATATATTTAAATAATATATAAAATTTTCTTGTTGAGTCAGTAATTTTATTATTGATGTTTTAGATGTTTTATGCTCATCATACTTCATTTAGGTGAATTTCATATTATGACACTTATGTGTACATTTTTTTTATTGTTTAACCGTGACACATCTTCAAAAATATGCACATATATAAGTACAGACAATAAAACTTAATCATAATGAATACTTTCCTTTTGTCAGGACTATTTTTTTTTGTATTTTCAGTTAAGAAATTAAAATATTTTTTTAGAATGTAATATATGAAAATCCGTTACGTTGATATTTTTATACGTTTTCAAAAAAAAACTATATATATTTTTTTTAATTCTGTGCCACTTAATATATTAAACTCACTTGTAAAACACTTTAGACATTTTGACAGGATTTGTTTTCACTATAAACCTGCATACAGTATAGTATAGGTAATAATTAATTCCCCGACTTGGATCGAACTACAATCAGCGTTCGCAGACGCTGTGTCGCTGCGACATGACATTATACTAAGTATCTAACAAATTTACATAATCGGCATTTGGTATACTTTATATGTATATATTATATAATGGTACGGGAGGCCACGATGCTAAATCGGGATTTACTCGAGCGTCATAGAGACCTATTGGGTTGTGAAGCT